>DWME01001278.1:0-25770 GCA_018244795.1 Parelbella ahira ahira
CCTTAACCCTCTCAATATGAGAGGAGACCCATATTCCAACAGTGGAATGACAAATGGGTCGATTATTATTATTATTTTTAATAATATAACACTAAGTGATAACATTCCAACAAATCACAAAAATCATCAATTTCAAAAGTCTGAATATACTAAGACCACTGACTGCCACAAAGAGGAAATATTTTAATTCGAGATGTTAGAGCAGTAATGAATTAACTTTTACACAATAAAAAAACATGAATAAACAGAAAGGTGGCCAATTTGTTGATAAGCAGTCGTAAAAATCATGCTTGTAATCCCCTAAAGGGTAGGCAATGGAGTGTAGTACACTCCCTTATTTCACTAGTTATGTTTAAGTCCCATGAAATAGGTGGTGAGCCTATTGCCATACACTGGGCACATATCCAGAATCTGAATCACTACTAGAATTTATAAATTATAAAATTCTGATAGTACCCAACATGGAATTTGAACCCAGGACCACACGATAGACAGTCATGCCTGCAACCACTCGACCGACAGCCATGCTTGCAACCACTAGACCAACAAGGCAGTCATTTTCAATTATAGACATTGCAATATAAATTACTATTAGCTTGTAGTTTGCTACAAAGCCATAGGGAGGATTTAACACCAGTAGTGGAAAAAAATCATTTATTGATGTTTAATAATTAATTGTGTCTAAACTTTCAGGCAGATATTGGAATTCTTGTAAATACCCAAGGCAAACTCTTAGTAATAATTTTGGATGAAATTATGAACTTAAACAATTTTACATTTAATTTCTTATATTTAAAAGAGGGACCAATATTATTTTTGTACATGCCTGGTTCATTTGTATAACTAGTATTATACCTGCAAAAATTTGTATATGTTTCTTACTGTTTAATGTTGAAACAGTTTGAGGAATTTGGATAAAAAGTATTATACTTATAGATATTCTAATAACACTGATGCTTTTGTATGTAATTTAATTTGTCATAAGATTGGCTGTTTGAACAGTACACTGTGCTATTGTTTGTTTTACATAGATAAAAATAATTAGATTTCTCACAAATGTGACATATATTTTATAAATTGCATTAAAATTGTATCATAATTATTTCTGCTGAATATTCAAACTTTCTGAAGAATGTTATAGAATTAGTTAGAAGTTAGTAAAATCGAATGGTACCTGACCCAAGATTCGAACCCAGGACATCTAAATCAGCAATTGCACTTGCAACCACTTGAACAATGAAGAGGTCTATTTTGTTTAATCTTATTGGAGACATTAGTCTTTATTACAAAGACCAAAATATAGAGGCATGTAAGACGATTTTGATAAAAAATTAGAACAAGTTTTTTTGCCACTGCACCTGAGTATATTATATCTTCACCTAGAATATGATGCTTCGTTTTTGTTGTTTACTCATTGTGAAGGCTGTTCCCTAGGCATAGCGGAGTAAACAGACAGCAGAACAACATTCAACATATAGGTCTTACAAGATTATGGAACTACTAATAAGGGCCTAGTTCCATATCCTACAGTAGAGTTTAAGGCTATAGTTTGTTTTCAATCCTTAACATATCTAAGTATATTACAGTTAATGTGTGATTAATAATACAGAAGTTAAGAATAACAATTTGCAGAGTAATTTCAGGCACAAAGGTATATTAGTGCATTTACATAAAAAATAGCCAAATCAAACTGAATGAGACTTTTTCCGTTTTTAAATATGCCACACTATGAAAGGGATTGTACCGAGATTTATCACCAATTTGTCTATTTAAAAACAATTTTTAACCGCATTAGGACATTATTTTAAAAGACAATGTATTTATAACCCTACACATAATATTAAAATTATCTAGTACATTTATTTTACAACTTCACAATAATATCAATTTTTCCAAATGTACCCACATTTTAAATTTTCATTAATCTATCGCGTTTTGTTCTGACAAACGGATAAGAAAGTTGTATATATCATACTATCAGTAAGCCAATAGTCATAATGAAAGCATACATAAAAAAATACCGCAAATGAGACATTGTTTCTAACATAGAAAAGCTATCCAAGACATAAATACAAATAAAAAAGACCGGTTACTTACCAAGCTGGGATTTACCAGTTTCATGCAAGGCTTTAGAAGTTAAGTACTCTTCAAATCTTTTATCAATGTAGGTATTAATTTTATCGGCAATTTCTTTTGGTATATTAACAATTTCAGTTTCTGATAATATATCATCTAAATGGTTTTTATTGCCGGCATCGGCAGTTTCTACGCTTTCGGCTTCCATCTTTGTCACAAAAGCAACATGGAAGAGTCAGTAATGGAATGGATGCTACTTACACAGACTATTAATAATTTGTTTTCGTGATATTAACAGATTAAAAAACATTCATAAGATTGACATAACGAAATGCGGTTTTTATGATTCAGATTAGAAAAAAAGAGGTAAAGAAAGAAAATCTATAATTAAATCTCTCGTGAGTGCATAAATACATGACTATATATGTATCGGCTTAATTCAGCTATATTTTTCTTGATGGAAAATTTAATAATCTGTTAATAGTACCTACACAGATATAAAAAAAAGCTACAAGCCAGTCAAACAAATATACACAAACTTAAACCATGACTAAACGTGCTTGTAGATAATTCTTGAAAGCACTTGTTGAAAGGTCTTGTTGGAAGACATAAATATTGAGCGTGGAACATTTACCTATTAAGATCATTCGTGTTGGTATTAACATCGATAACATGATATTAATCATTTCATTCTAATGAAAACAGAAATAACTGGGCAATTGCTACTGCATCGAGAGGGTGGGAGTGTAAAAATAATTACGTTAGTATTTGTAACTTTATTAAAATTTTGTGTTATAAAATCTGGAGATATGTGATTTCTAAGTTTTGTATGGCTTTGAGGATGGGTTATCTTGACTAACTCATAAGTAAGTCAACATTGAAAAAATATGGAAATGTCATTTTTGTTGGAGACATGGACTCGATCGAAGAGGAGCAATGTTTACATCAATGTGAAAGTTATATTCAAAGTCATAATGTTCAATTGTTATTAAAAGATTGCATCGTCCAACTTTGTTTGAATAAACCCGAAAATCCCGTTATATTTTTGCGGCAATATTTTCAAAAATTGGAACGAGTAAGTTGATCTAGTGGTTGTCAAAATCCATGTCGAAACTATGATAGTACTTCCTTTATGACGTCTTTTATAACTCCACGACTTGTGGTCTTGATTCCATGATAAAAATAATACATTCTAGGTATGAAAGTACATATAGTATCCCATTGAACCACACTTTTACATTGACAGTAGCCTCAAAATAGAATCAGCATTCTTGTGGAGTGATCTGCATATTTACGCTATAAATATTTCGTTAAAACTATTTTTAATAACTGCGTAATTTTAAGTTCTGATCGGACGCGTTCCCGCTTCAAAACGAGACTTCATTTTCCTTATACAAGTTAATCTTATTTAGTAATAATTTAATTAGTCATTTGTACTGTATTTAACATTAGTTTCCACAGTGGTGTTTAACCAAATGGGGGTGAGAACAAATTGTTCCAAATATGCTTTAAATATTTGCATTAATTATGAGATATCATTATAAAATGCTTTTTTCAATTATTTAACATACTTTAAACATGACTATTTAAGATAAATAATAATTATGTATGCAGGTTAAAATTGATTGCTTATATTTAACATACATTTTATAGTGAGACACTGACCAGTTAGAGTATTGTTTGAATTCAACCCTTAAAATTATTCAGGTTTCTGTAGAAACTAATAGCAAATAACAACTAACTATTCATAATGTTATAAGCAAATTTTCTAAATATTAATCAACCATTATTGCACTTATAGAGTTAATATCCATAATACGCCATTTTAATAAACAAGGAAAAATTATGAGACATGAGGAAAACAAACACTTAATTTACCTGCAGTTTGAAGGCCTGGAGGAAACAATAATTTAGGTGATTTATGTGATAACAATTACAAATAGTTGTTTCAAGTCTTATACACTTTATACATATTGGAATTCTTTGATTAGTATATTTTTCCAATATAAAAATCTTATCAGTTTTTTAATCTCATTTAATCCCTCTGTTTTGAATGAATGAAACAAACATATTTTACTCAATAACCAATCAATATTATTTTATAATTTTACTTGGTAGTTTTATAATCATAACCATTATCAATATGATATTTTTTGAAATTTGAATACTATTGGTACTCTATTCTGCATGTGAAGGGTAGGATTTTAATTTGTAAATTTATGCTAAGTGTTTGGACTAAGAAGCATTTTGTGCTGCAATTATAATTTATCTTGTGGAATAAGGTAAAAAATCTTACAAAAAACATATAATAAAACTAATATGAAAATGGTTTATAAAGAGTATGAATATTGTCTAAGGATCAAGTGAAAGCGGCGGCGGCGGCAGCAGCGACGTCGGAGGGTGAGGCCGATGGGGAGCTATCCCCGCTGCCCATACTGGGCGGGCAGTTACCACGCCGCCGCGGAGGCATCAGTGCCGAGCCGGTTACAGAAGAGGATGCCACCAGCTATGTTAAAAAGGTGTTCTGTATATATTCTCATTATTATACCTCATTGGTTGAGTGATTGCAAGTGTGACTGCCTCATTGCAGAATTTTCCAGTAGTAGCTTGGAGTTTGGAGTTTGGACCTGTGCTTGGTAAATGGCAATAGGCTCACCAGCTGTACCATTGTGGGATTTTAAGATAACTAGTTAAATATGGGGATGTATTTCACTCTTCTGCCTATGACTTATTGAATTACAAGCATGTTGTTATGTATATCATTATAATGGAACCCTTAGAGAGTATGCTGAGAGCACTGAGTGCAAAATAATTATCTATACTGACAGACCCGACATGCTGTTTCATATTCATCAATCAGTTCTTGCATGTGTTTTCTATGTATGTGATGCAATCAAATCATGTTTTAATAATTTAATACCTATGTGTAGGAAGCAGTACTGCTTTGATGTAATTGGTGATTAAAACATGGGTCAAATATAAATTACATTTTTCAGCATTTGTGTTTGATGAAATTGTAAAACACATGATTTTTTTTTGTATTAATTTTCATTGAATCCATTTTAACTTACAAGAATTTACATTAATCTTGCAGGTGGTGCCTAAAGACTACAAAACGATGGGCGCGCTGTCGCGTGCGATCGCCTCCAATGTCCTGTTCACCCACCTAGATGAATCGGAACGCGCTGACATGTTTGACGCCATGTTTCCCGTCCAATGCTTGCAAGGAGAAACTGTTATACGACAGGGGGACGAAGGAGACAACTTCTACATAATTGATTCTGGTGAAGTTGAGGTATGAACCTTATATCTTTTACACTTGGTTTTTTTTTAGATGTAGATTTATTTTTAGATTGGATATGTGTATGTGTTTCATATTTAAGTTGTCCTTGCATATGTTCTTTCACATTTGCTAGGACATAATCTAAAATTGAATTTTTCATATGAATGTTTATGTGAAGAAAAAAAGGCAATTAAATTTGACTTCTAACAATAGAAATGTTTCTATTGTTCACAAATATATCTTTATTAACTGTTTGTGACCTTAAAAAATTGTAATTGGGTATTGTCTGTCAGCAACATTTATTCAGAATATAGCTGCATGTTCCACATATCATTATTAAGGTATGTTTATGTATGTATACTTATATACACACATAAGTTCTATTGTATCCATGTGTAATTAGTCCTGGAAAATATAAATTGTTGTAGTAATCTGAAATACTTTTTTTTATGGTTTTAATGTTTAAGTTGTAAACAAAGAACAGGCAGAAGTAATCGTGCCATAACATTTAATAAAAAAAGCACTTGAGTGAAAATAAAATACAGGTATTATACATGGTTTAAGAAGATATGATAATTTATGTGTTACATGGGCTTGCGCATCTTCTTTTCATTCTAGAAAAACACTCTGATTTGTTCGCCAAAATGTTTAATAAGGATGTATAACTTCTCAAACTCCATGTTAAACCCAAACGCCTTTGATAGGTTTCTTTGATAGGTTTTAGTGAATGGCGAGCACGTAACGACGATAGGCGAGGGCGGAAGTTTCGGAGAATTGGCGCTGATCTACGGGACGCCACGAGCCGCCACGGTGCGCGCTCGAACTCCATTAAAGCTGTGGGGGCTGGACCGCGACTCCTACCGCCGGATCCTCATGGGCTCCACCATCAGGAAACGACGCATGTACGACGAGTTTCTTTCCCGCGTTTCCATATTAGGTGAGTAGTACAAAACGCAGAAATTGGCTTTAGAGAGGTTTTTTTTTATTTTATAACATTGCTGTTTATACGCATGAGCTCTATGGAAGACAACTACCCTATATTAGTGGTTCATATACCATCGTGGCACGTATACTGTAGATCGTAAATCAGACAGTGATTGATAGGAGTTAGAAGTACCTGAATTCGACGTATGTGTATGAAAAAGTGAATAATGTAGATGAGACGTTAGGTCTACAACAATAGATATATTTGGTACTTGGTGTTCTTTGTCAAAGTCGTATGGGACTGGGCGTAGTAATATTACAATAATAATACAATATGTGCTATATTTTAAATTATTCCAGAAAGTTTAGAAAAGTGGGAACGCCTGACTGTCGCGGACGCGTTAGAACCAGTGTCGTTCAACGACGGTGAAATCATTGTGCGACAGGGGGAGCCTGGAAACGACTTCTACATAATAGTTGAAGGTATATAATAATTTCCTTTTTTCAAGGAAACAGTATATAAATTACTTGAGTACCAATTTGTTCACTTATTCTCACTAAAAGGTGCTAACTCAAAACAAATGTAACTTCAGATGCACTGTGCTGCGTTTGCCGCGTAAACAAAAAAATATTAAGGAAATCATGTGATACAGAAATTGGTATTTTTTTCTAATTTATTTAACAAAAGGGACTGTATATCATGTAATTTTTGCCAAGTTATTGGCTAGTTCGTCGGTACATATATAGGCTGCATATATAGTAAAAGTAAAGTATAATCGAACTAATCAGCCCGTGTAATAGTGTTCCCTACACAATATGTTGGATACCCCCGCAGGCACGGCAGTGGTGCTGCAGCAGCGCGGCGGGGCGGGCGGCGGGGCGGGCGGCGAGGCGGGCGGGGAGGCGGCGGAGGTGGGGCGGCTGGGCCCGTCCGACTACTTCGGCGAGATCGCGCTGCTGCTGGACCGGCCGCGCGCCGCCACCGTGCGCGCCGCCGGCTCCCTCAAGTGCGTCAAGCTCGACCGCGCCAGGTACGCCTCCACTAGCTCTGCTCTGCACTAACATTGTTCAGTTATTTCTATACGCCGGTGCTCCTGGTAAACATAATTACGTACACCCTAAGACTGCACATGTTTGTTTTTCACACGTTGGGAAAGTTGTGTGCGAAGTCTTGGAAATAATGATGAAAGAATGATCACTGAAATGGCTGTTCCTAATTGCAATGAAAATCTGTATTGAAAATATTCTTATTGTTTATTATTAATGTTTCGAACGATTATTCCAATTCTGAACAGGCACATTTAACACAATGTTGCCTGAATGTTTTTATTATCTATTGGTCACAATTGTTAAACAAATCTAACCAACTCATTCTAAAAGAGACCCATACCCTTCAATGGATCGGTGAAAGGGTTAATTATGATGTAATTACTTATTTAAAGAATAATAACGAATAACTTAGCTGTGATGGTGTGGTCGCAGGTTCGAGCGCGTGCTGGGGCTGTGCGCGGACATCCTCAAGCGGAACATCGCGCAGTATAACAGCTTTGTATCTCTCTCCGTATAACAGTGTTAATTAAACGGATAACGATACATATAACCCTTGCAATGTAACTAGACACCTGGGCGTCTGCTAAACAGTAAGCCACATTGTACAGCGCAAAAAAACCATTCTCAGATTTTTCGTAAACTCTGGGAGATTGTTAGCAACAGTATTGTTTTATTCAAATTTATAAACAACGACATTTTACTATCGAAAGTACTACATACACATGAATCACATAGGTGTCAAGTGATCGCGCACGGGTTATAGCTATCTTTTGTTGCTGTCAGTACACCGTATATTAATGATACTGCCGAATGTTCTTATTGTTAGATCAAGTTTAAAAAAGCTCGCTGTTGAGCACGATTATTGTATTTTGCGTGTGAACACGGAACTGTCAAAATACACGATTTTGTGTGAACAAGTATGAACACGGAGATTTTTTTACAAATGATACACGAAATTACTGAAATATGTTTTAGACCTAATACAGTAATTTAAATAATTTTCGTTATGTATAATATAGTAAAAAATTTTAATAATTATTATTTATTTGTTTTTAAAACTTAGTTAGTACCTAATTATCTCATGTCATTCGAAATACCGCACTAATATGACGCTATGAAATGATTTTTTAACAACGTTAGGTATGTTTTGCTCGCCAAATGATTTGATGTGTTTTTGCTGCGAATATTCAAATGTCAAATCGTTTTACTATAGAAAAGAAATTCCAAATTAATATAATATTCGCGATAACATCTTTATAGTGTTATGTTACCTAACAAAATCCATGGGCCGAAATAGCAATTTTTCCATAAATATTGTAATACTTCACCAACAAAACTTTGCTAAAGCGGCTTTTAATTTTAAATTTTTAAAGTTTAATTTTAAAGTTTTAAAATTACATCTTTTTATTTGTACTTAAACATTGTATTTGAAATAAGCAAAACAAGTTACAGTAAAGCTTAACGTGAAAGTCAAATGTAAATAACAAACACGTTAAAAAAACGTTCCATGTGAAATTTTTCTTATCATAAAACATGCATTTGAAACATTGAACTATAGGTGGTAATAAATTATTTGTTCAAACGCGACATATTTTCATAGCACTTATTATTAAATTGATTACTTTATTGCAGTGCCAACGCAAGCATAATTATGCTAATTATTATATATTGATAGTTAGTTAGGTAAATACGAAGTTTCGGTTTAAAAGGTAACAAGGAATTTTTCTTTATGTCGTGGTAAGGTGAAATGGAGGTGTGTTTAACGTTGTTACTTGGACTACGCCAAAATGTTACTGGGAGTGATTTATGTTGTGAATATTTGTAAAGTACATTAAATTATTATAAAAAAATATGTCTTTGTCTTTTTTTTATTTTAAAAAGATCTTGAACTATTTTAATACGTACAAGTCACATTTTATCTAAACACATTATTTTGTCATTGACATTTAGTTATTAATAACGATTCATCCACATCCACATGTAAGTGCTGTATTAACAAAACATCTCTTCTTGCACAATATATTTTTAGACTTGGTTGTTCAATTACTAAAAAAATTAAATTTTTGATAATACATTTTATTAAATAACGCCAACTACATTGTCATTTCAATTATTTGATGAGTTGCTATTTTAATTAGTCCATAGAAGTCTTCATTAATATGTGATCTCCAAAATTTACATCTACCCCAAACTAGGGCTGGATAATTTGGTGAAGATATACCTTGAAATATTCTTGCAACACTCCGACCACTGAATTTACAATCTTTGTATGTAGTAATTAAAGTTCGTATATCTGATATAACGTTTTCAACATCTAAAGGGCGTTCTTGCACAACGAAATTTTCAGGTAAGTTATTACCTCTCTTAAAATAATCGTTTATAATAGATTTCAATTGATTCGATTTTTCTGAAAGAAATTCTTCAGGAACTATTTTGTTTGCAAATGAATAATTACCCAGGCTATAGAAAGCTTTATTTATCTCTTCTAATTGGTTTAAAGCTACTTTTTCTTGTAACTGCACCATATTATGTAGGTCATCCAAAATTGAATCCAACTCTGACGGAGTCAGATCACCTGGAGATTTTATTTTGAATCCCAATGTATTGAATTCAATTTTCAAAAGAGATCTTTTAGATATACCACCTTTACTTATCCACTCAAGGTTTTTTAGCTGATATTTTGCGATGCCACTTTCCCAACCGATAGCAGCAGCCACTTCGATAACATTGAATTCAAACACACTTTTCTTTGTTACCTCAGGATCTTTTTTGTTCTCCAATAGATATGCCATAGCTAGTGGTGGGCAACATTTGGCAGCTTCTAGAATTTTAACCGGACCGCCATATGAGGATATTTTGCACATAACATAAGCATTATTTAAAACTTTAATATACTTTTTTGGGTGCAGTTCTATGTAACATAGTAGTGTTGCTATATTTTCAGATGGTAAATCTAGTTCTTCTACAGTCCCATCAATTGGTATGCTGACCTCATGGCCCAAACATCTGATACGATTTTCACTATCTTTTTGTTGACTTTGAGGTATACATTTACATGGAATAAAAACTTTTTGAAGTAACTTCCTTATCATGGGCCTATCAATTGAATTTGCATGTATATGTCTGAGTAGTTCATTTTTGTCACTAATGTTGTTACTCAAAAAGACATGACAGTAAGCAGCTTTTCCGTCACGGCCAGCTCTGCCCACTTCTTGGACATAGGACTCAAAACTAGGTGGCATGTTGTAATGAACTATGCACCTTATGTCGGATTTGTTAATGCCCATGCCAAATGCAACAGTTGCAACTATTATCTTTAAAGTTCCATCCATGAAATGTTTTTGTATCTTTTTTCTTTGGGCAGCAGACATGCCAGCGTGATAGGCTTCAGCGACGTAGGACATCCTTTTACGTTTTTTACTCTCTTTCTCCATGTTGACCTTACCTGGTTCTGAAAGACATGAACGCAAAATCGCCGCTACTCTTTCACATTCATTTCTTCTAATACAATATACAATTATTGAAGTAAACTCGCTTATTGTCTCTGAACTAAGGTAAGAAATTAAGGCTCTATCCTTGTCTTTTTCTAAAGAGACAGAAAGATAAAGATTGCTTGGAATTGCTGGATTAGTTATAACTCCATTTGAAGCATCTGGGACATTTATATGATTAATGATGCTGTTGATGGTAGGTTGACTTGCTGTGGCTGTTAGTCCCAATATACATTTCACTTTTAATTTTTCTTGCAGCACTCTACATATCATTAAGTAGCTTGGTCTAAAATTATGACTCCACTGCGAAACACAGTGAGCTTCATCTATACAAGCAAAAGCGATTGGAGGTAATGTTTTAAATAGTCCAGAAAAACCACTGGATGTTTCTCCTGAAACTAATGCTTCTGGTGATATCAAAAGAATATTTATATCACCTCTTTTAATACATTCTACAATTTTGCGTCGTTGTGTTGGTGCTTGATTTGTATGTAAACAACCTGCTTTCAGAAATTCAGGCATACTTAGAACTTGATCTTCCATGAGTGACACAAGGGGAGATATGACTAATGTTATACACTTGTAATTTTGACTATAAATGTATGCTGGTAGTTGATAGCACAAGGATTTCCCACTACCAGTGGACAGGATTAATAGTGTTGACATGCCACATAAAATACGCTTAATAGCTTGTTCCTGTCCAGGACGAAAAGTTTCATGTCCAAACATATGCAAGGCTTTGTATAATTCGCCCGAATTATCATCCTCCAAATTGGACATAATTGGTTTGATCCCATGTATATCATTAGTGATAAGATTGTCAGCTAACACTTTTAAAAAATATTCAGGGACAGCAGTCGATTTAAAAATACATTCACTAAGTTCTTCCTCGAGTACTGGTTTCTTTGTTTCTTTGCTGACAAGATTTTGCATGTCTTCTAAACTCGGGATATTGCTTTCATCAACATCATCCAACGGCAAGAGAGCATTTTCTTTTTGTGCTGTGCAATATCGAGCCATATGACCAGTTGAATTGCATTTAAAACAAGTGATTACACCTCCTTGCGGAAACTCCATGCCTCCGTGTAATGCCTTTTTGTCTTTCCACAGCTTTTTTTTATATTTTGAAAAATTAATGCCTTTCCTACCTCTAACAAAGACTTTTTTTTCAATGTTGATTTTTACAAAATTATCATTAATTGTACCATTTCTTATCTTTACTTCTAACTTATTCTCATTAGTAATAATATCCTTATTAGTATTTTTTATTGGTGATTTTATGGTTTTTAATATGTCTGTGACTTTAACATGACGTGGATTAACTTGTTCTTCTAAGCCAAATGGCAAAAACTGAGTAATATCTGGTTTTTCACACTCTGGTTGCTCATTTTTATCATGATTTGAATCAAGTTTTGGGGTATCTTTTGTCAACGTTTTCTTTTTGTTTTTAGATCGTTTTTCTTTCTTTTTCGGTGAGCTTGAGGGAATATTATCATCATTATTTAACTGTGTGTTTCGGTTACAACTGGGATTGTCTTCAATGTTTATTTTTCTCTTTTTGAGTGCAGGTTTCAGTTTACTTATCTCACTATTTTCCTCATCAGATTCACTATTTTCTACATAGTCACAAGCTTTATCAGATTTGGAAGGTATATTTATATTTCGTAAGCTAAACTTTTCAGGGCTTAAAGCTTTCACGCAATGTATATTTGATAATCCGGTTGCCCTTTCTAGCCACTTTAAATCCAATTGTCTAATAGATGTTGCTTTAATGTTTTCTATTTTATTAATTTTGTCAAATACACCATAAGGGGATATTGTACTTTCAAAATTCACATCATTCTCATTTTTACTACCATCGCCTAAATCAAAGGTACTTTGTTTGTTGACAGTTGTTTCATTATTATCATATGCAGCTGTATTGAAACTGGCATTGTCACTGTTATCTTTTAAGATGCTATTTTCACATACTTGTGTAATTTTGGCACTAATTGTCTTATTTTCTTGGGACAGTTGTATCCGAGTTTTCGGTAATGTTAATTTTCTGGGATTCCTTATGGAAAATTTTCTATTTTGAAATAATTTCTTAGATAGATTTTCTGAGAAAGGTGTTTCCAATGACATACTTTGAGGTGGCTTTGGTGACAATAATCTGTCTAGTTCAAGAGCAGTGGGCAGCGTAGGAAGTGTTTCTGGAAGGCTGGTGGTGTCACAAATCTCTTGAGATATTGTAATGGTTTCTGGTGACTGGAGAGATTCATCAAAATCACACACAGCTAAAGAATTTTCCAAAGCTGCACTCTTCAATTGAAAATATTTTTTATAAGCATACTTTATATTTGCTGGTGCCTCTTTTATATCGAATCTAGAAGGTGTTCGCGAATATAGCATTTTAAAGTCTTTTTCCCAATTTTTAACAATAAGTTTGCATTTATTATAAGCTTTGTCCTTTTTTATTGTTTCTATTACATCCATTGTTTATTATTTGTGGTGAATCTTACTTTTAGGAAATTCTTTAATTACCGCGCTCAGAGTTGACTTATGTCAAATTTCACCAGATGTGAGTGACAGTGACAGGCAGTTTTTTTTTTGGAATTTTATGACCTATGACTTTTGTCGAGTCTTATTTTAGTGACGTGTATGACTGATGACATTCACCTTTTTTGACTTCAATACAGGTATTTTGACCTATAGATTTCATTTTATCAATTGTTGGATTTTAGATTTTCTTGATGATTTCTCATTGGTAACAAAATAGGTACTTATTTCTTTACAACTTCTAGGAAAGTTTTATTTTTATATCCTTTTAATGTTACCTATTTAATGTTTACCTACGGTTATTACAGCTTGAGTAAGGTTTCATTTGTGTACTTTTGAAAAGAATTATTATTGCGCGTGTCCTACGGCTCAATTCTCACCAGTGTTATAGCAATGCGAAAATTAAAAAAAAAAAATTTGTATATAACTATATTAACAATCTAGCAAGGGTATCTGATGGTTTTCGATAGATCAGGGATCATCAGTCAGTGAATAGAGATGGACGATTATCTTGATTAGAATAAACGATCCTCTTTATTTGTTATTACTTAATACTCTGCTACTCTATTCAACATCCACGCGGACGCAGTCGCGGGAGTTTGCTATTAATAATAAAAAGAATGGAATAAATTATTTATTGATGATGGGTACGAAATATACGGCAGCCTAAGGCGGCACTAAGGGAGATAAGGGTTAAAGGGCTTATACGAGCGTATTAGCACACCTACGCTTGTATAGCACGTGGAGCACAAAGTGCGCGTATGCGTGCCTAAAAAAACAAACTTAAAAGTGTGAAAGTGCCCTAAAGCGTGGCAGTAATACACGGATCTGAACAAGCCCTAAATCTTTTTGCTACATTTTTACTTATGTATTCTTGAGATATTTTTGCAATCATAAAGCCGGATGATTTAAAATTTCGCTAGTAAAAACTTCTGCATACATTGATCGCTACAAAATAGTCTGTTTTACGTTCTTGTCTCTGCTATTCTAGTTACTGTTTCGTTGCATCGCACTTTGTTTTCCGAATGTGCTTACTGCACAGACAAATCATTTGCGATGCCATTAGAGCTGCCTCAAATGGATAATGACACACACCATATAAGGCTGAGGTGGTATTGTATAGAGAACTAATGTTAAATCATTTACCTAATAAACTAGATACATATAGCTTGTATAACGACTTTTGCATGTTATGCAAATCCTCTGAGAATTAATCACTTCAAACTGTCTCAGTCCACTGTTCGACTTAGGCCTAATCTAAATAACGCTTTTGTATATTTTTCCCAGGGGGTTTTACCCATAATCGCCATTCTAGGCATGCAGTTGGAGAATTAAAAAACTTTAACAATAAAGTAAAAGATTAATCGGAATAAAAATATTTTATTTCAAACTATAACAATAATAACAATTATTAGGGTTTGTGACGCACTATTCAGGACCACCAACAAAAACCATTCTAAGCCTGCGACTTTCAGTCTTTAACTAGGGCCCCATTCTCCATTTTGTGATTTCACTGATTTGTGTATATAAATGCACAACATATAGCAGCACAGTTTTTATGCCTAAGTATATTTACAAAATTCATTTACTTAACTATAGGTACTGAAATAAAAAACCATTACAGTACCTGTATTGTTCATTCTGTAACTTATTTTTATCTAATTTGATAAATTTCTCACTCATGATAAAAATATAATTTATTAAATTAACTATAATGAATACACACTTTTTTACTATAAAAATACAATCTATCATGTCATGTTGGAATCCAATGCAATTTGTCTTTTATATTATACCAGCTAGTAGATTAAAAATGTAGATTTGTATATAAAGATATAACTCCAATTAAATATACCAACATATTCTAAAGAAGTGCTATTGTCACACTCTGTCTAATTTTCCAGTTATTTTATTCAACTTTCCTATAGTTCCCTTCGGGTCCGGAGATAGGGAACTCCATTCGGTTAAAAAGCATTGCTGAATTTTATAATTACCGCAAGATATTTTGTCTTTTATATCATTTTTAGATAATACAATACATGAACCTAAAATGTCATAAAAGTCTCTAATTAAACTATCTATCCATTCTGTTAGGTCATGACTTATTCTTTTTGTATTGGAGTTGGATATTTCTTGCAGTAATAAGAAATCTTCTTGACTAGGTAAAAATGCATTAGGTTTAACATATGTTATATTTTTATATGACGTTTGAGATCCACTATGAATAAGACTAACTTCTTGATGAGAAACTTCTTTTCCTGAAAAATACTCCAAAGGTGTTATTAAAAATTTGGTGACTGCTATCGTTCTGGATTGTTCAAAAAGTCCCACCTTCCAAATGCCAGGTAAGAGAGGACTCTTGATATTGGGTTTTATAAAACTGGTCAGGTTATTTTCATCTTTGTAAATAGAAATAACATCTGCCACCTTCCCTGCCGGGTCTAACCATATTACAGTAAAATTTACACTTTGTTTATCAACCTGCGGAAGGAACTGATATAATAATACTGGCTCAGAGAAAGGTCCTAAAATGTGAGCCATGTTTCGAAAGCTCATTTCCTTCTGATCATATTCCGAGCTCACTTTGAAAATCTTCACATAATCAACAATTTCATTTTCTATATTGTATTCTAAATGTTTCCTGGGCTTATACCAGGTCTCTATTAAGACCTCAACACCGTTCTGCATGTTGGCCTTGTGCAGAATTAGGTTACCTTTATAAATGTCTGCATACTTATACATATTAACCTCGATGATTTCACTGACTTCTATAATACAATTTTTGTCCGCTAATATTTTTGAATTTTGTCTCGTAATACTTCCGGCGTGCGTCAATATAACATCATCGGTGCTTGCCGTCATGTCCTCTACGTCATAAATATTTTGCCAGTATGACTCTAAATTATGTATTAAATAATGATCTTTATAGCCAATCAGTTGTTCAACTCTCGTTATCACTTCTTGATTTATTATGGGCTCAAATTTCCTGGCAAAAAATAATTGGCGATTCTGAGTATTTTGTATCCTGGGCCAATCTTCGGTGCGAAAATCGTTTGGAGAACACCCGCACCAGTCCACAACATGCTTATATTGGCATTTACAACCCAATTTGCGTTTCCAATTAGTGACGTGTAAATTATTGTCAACATATGTGTTACAAAATTCTGAATTTCTTAGGGCAGTATGGAAGAAAGATTCTGCCGGCAATAATGTATGTTTGAAGACAACATCCAGCCCTTTTAATAATTCATCATATTTTCCTACAACATAAGACACAAAAGGGGGTGATAATGCTATCCAGTCACTACCACCATCAATTACTATTCCCTCTGGCAATTTCCTTTCGCCAACACGCCACATGTGAGTGTCACATTCAATAAATGTTTTGTCGAGGCCCTGCTTCTTTATGAATCTCTGTACTTCACGTCCATGGGACTTGACAAAATTGTACCCTTTATTGGCTGATAAAAAATTCTCTAACTCTTCCAATGATTTAATAGGAAAGTCACTTTCACTTAAATTAATAGCATAATCCCAGTGCCAACCCAATCTAAAGAAATCTTCCATGGACACAAGCAGCATTTTAAGCAATGATGCCCCTCCCCAAATAGTAGAATATCTTTGTGATGCCAACTTTATGTTGGGAAATTGTTTTTCTAATACTGACAACTTTCTGTGAAGATAATATTGTCTCTGAAAAAAAAAAACCCATGATTATATAAATTTATTACAATTGGTATTACCACTGGCTGCTATTTTATGAAAACTTCTAACCCTAAAACCTCAATATTCAAATCATATGAAAAGTATATGTGACCCCAGGCAAACAATAGAAAAATAGGTTGTTTAATAATGAACAAAAAAAAAAAAAATTTTTTTTATTTTTTCAAAAATTATATGGGTTTAATTGTCAACTCACATGTTAAAAGAAAATGACTCACCTCATCAACATGAACATAAAAATAATGGCTTGACCTGTAGAGAGCATTGATCAGTCTATGTACTTGTCTTAGGGCTCGTCCATTCAGAGTCAGCAGAAATACTATTCTAACTGTTTCATTTCCGTCTTCAGGAGCTTTTGGTGTTTGGGGCAGAAATTCTACAAAATCGCAATTACTATTTAACAACACAATATAACATCACCCCTGTAATCCCAAAAGGGGAGGGGGAGGAGTGTAGTACACCCCCACATTTCTTCTGTTATGTTTATACACCAGGCACAGACACAATTACAATTACTAGTAATGCAAACATTAAGTATCTTGATATATTAATTATAGTTATTGTGTGGTTCACACCCACACTGGGTAAGGATGTGTGTGTGTATGTTTGAAGTGAAGGTGCATTAAAAACAGACTTGAAAAAAGAACGAGATTATTAAACAACATACTTTTTAATCCAGTTTCATATATATTCATAGTGAAATAACCTCCACAAATCTTAGAGGGATCCCCAGGGCACTTCATATCGCACAACCCATCTTCTGTTTTGGCAGATGGTGGTGGTTGATTTTCTCCACAAAAACATTCTGAACTGAAACAATAGGTTATAATATATCTTATTAATAAACAGTACTTCATATAAATTTTTAGTGTTATTTATATAGTTGAGACATTACACTTAAGATGAAAACTTCATTACACATAAAGAAAAATTAATTAATTAGGAATTGACCCTCACAAATAAAATTTAAGAAATTCTACCAAACAGTCAATGTTACTTACGCATATTGCACTCCAGCGTACGGTAAGCCAGCCTGCACACAAATATCCAAACAAAACTTTGGTGAATTTGTGTTAGCATAGTTGCCATAAAAACTTGATAGTAATCTTAGCTTTTTCTCATCTAAATAGCAGCCCTTATGTTTGCCGTACGTCGCGGTCTCTGATAAGCATTTGTTAGGCAACACCTTAGGATAGAAGGAACCTTCTTGTATCATACAAGTTTTATTTACAATTTGCTGCTTACAGTTTTGAGTTTTAGCTCTATGAATAGCTGATATAGCTTCTCGACTCTTTATATCACAAGGAGGTTTGAAATCTAATTCTTCCAGCCTTAAAACCCAACCATGTTTCTGATGAGTTTTTGGAGGGAAATCTTCGTCGTCAGTAATGCCGGGACTAAGTTTTCTTGCGGACACTTCACCAGTCTCGTGGCGCAATAACGAAGTATAGCCATGCCTTTTTAGCAAATTGTCAGTAACAGAAGGAAAGAAACTTACTGAAATTAATATTTGGATAAAAAATGTTGTTAAAACAGTTATCACCAAACACTTTGTATACTTAAAAAAAAATCTTCTAAAGTTCGCCATTTCAATATTTTCATGATAACTGAATGAATATATTTGCAGCGATTGCTTCCTGCATTTTAACTAATACGGAAATTGGTTAATTCCATCATAATTTCCTTATCATTTTGATCGCCTAAATCTTGACTCGATCCCTCGTACCTAAAATTTTGACAATTTTTGTCACTTAGATACTTTTAAATGTAATACTTGGATTTCTTCATTTCGGCCTCTTGACAGTCCCATCAATACTAAGTTTAAGATAAATTTTAAATCAAAAACAATACCAACCAAAATTGTAAACACACAATAAACCTTAAATGAATTTCTGCTTTGATAAATTTATCATAATAATAAGCTTGCACAAACATGACTTAAAGTAAATAGTGATCAAAGGCTTAAAGTAAGTAAATGGTGATCGTACGTAAATATTTCTTTTGTCGATCTTTAGTTCAAAGATTGTAACTACCTTGTTGGTACAATGGTTGGTCAAGTGGACTACTCATGAAGTCCTGATTTCAATCTCCGGGTTGGGTACAATTGGGTTTTAATAACTTGAAATTCTCAGTACCGCCTTAGTATCCACACCCGTGCCCGGTGAATAAATATTGACCCGTCCCCTATTCCATAGTGGTACATAAATGAACAGTTGAAATATGGGAGAACGCTCACTCCTCGGCCTAGCTTTTCAGAGATCATAGACGTGATGTTACCTTCTTTCAAGGTCCTGCAAAAATTAATGCTACTTATTAGCTTAGTTTCCTAACCTCACAATAGATTACTTGTAGCCTCATTGCTGCAAAATGGGAGTAACTTAGGCCTGATAACTAGTTAAAAAAACGGTAACAACAGATCTAGATCAGACATTGACACTAATGACACTCGTCGCCAATATTGTTACTTGTTAGTTATTGATTGCAATTGATTGAAATATGGAGAAAAAGTCTTATAATTTAAAATTCGAGGATACCATTCAATGTTCTTTATTTTCTAATTTACAAACCCCGAAGGAACTAGACGATCTTTGCGAAGCAATAAATAATATAATTACGAATTTGGCTAAAGACTACATTTGGCATAAAGACGACCTTAGGGTGTGTGTTTCAGTTGATAACCACAAATCAGGTAAATATAAAATACAATTTGATAACAAAAGTCCGCTTTGCCGCCCACATTACACTACATATTGATACACAACTGCTATTTCTTAAAATTATGTAATTGAAGCATTTTGTGACAGTGTGGTTTGGGGATTACGAGCATAAAATAACATTTTGTGCATAATACAAAGAGATATTAAACTATGATACGTATATTGTACTGTCTTATGTAATTTTTTTAATTGGCTCATTGGTCCAATGGTCAGTGCATATACCTGCTTAGCCGAGGGTCACAAGTTTGATTTCCACCCAGAACAAATATTTATGTGATGTGCTCATAACAAACCTATTCACATTTTTATTAATGTGCATTATCTATTGTCTTGTTACCTTTTTTTACATCTGCTTTTGTATGGTTTTCGTAGTGACTTTGTAGTGAGTAGTTTTGAGTAGTGACTAGTGTGGTATGGGTCTGTGCCTGGTGTATAGCAGTAGGCTTACCAACTAGTCCATTGTGGTTTGTAGATGTAATTAGTGAAATGTGAGAGAGTACTAAACTAATCTACTTGTTTTTTCGGGGATTACAGGTGTGAAGTTACCTTTTATTTTAGGATCAGATGACAGGGCGCGATGGCGCTCATTGGGGGAGGCCTATGTCCAGCAGTGGACTGAGATAGGCTGATGATGATGAAGATGACAGTGTGTGGAGATATCTTAAGATATTTATTTATTTTATCGTTACAGAAGTACCTGCCCATTTAACCAGCACAACCTGTTTTGGGGACAACATTGAAGATGAATGGTTTATTGTTTATCTCATTCAGCAAATATCATTTCAATATAAGGACTTGGTTATTCAAGTTGAAGATAACGATGGAAGTTTTCTTCTCATAGAAGCTGCTGACTACTTACCTTCGTGGGCAAATCCAGAAACAACTGAAAATAGAGTAACTATTTCTTTAAGTACAGTCAAAGTTCCTACAATCGGTCGTTACTATGTCATAATATTATACTTTCCATGGTGTGTGCACCCTCATAAGACGAACTGTTTGTAATTTTTTTTGCTGTTGCCATTACAGCTACACATTAAGACATTGGTCCGTATATTTTTTATCATTAGTTAATCTTTATTAAAAGCATATCTTCATCATATACAACTCATTGTACTATACCTTCTACCATGAACACAAGTCAAGGTCAAATTAAGAAATTTTATGCCCTCTAGTTTTGCCTTGGATATCGTTTCATGTTTGTAAACAATCATTAGGCTCCTTTCACCAATTTATTTTTTTATTGTTTTGGAATATTAATTTGTATATGATGACTGGCTTATATTTTTCATACATAGTAATGATATTATTTTGATGTCCACACATTATTCTAACATTAAACAATTTTATTGCAGGTGTTTATTTATCAAGGGCAAATTCACTTAATACCTCCAGAAGTTGTCCAAGTAGATTCAAAGTTAAGTTTACGAGATGCAATTGAGTTTGTGATTCAAAAGTCTGATGGAACTTTGGCTGCTAAAGAAATTCAAGAAGCTGTAACAAAAAGGATTAGTTGTTATCCTCAGAGAGTCAAAGAGTGTCAACACAGAGCTCTTGTTAATGTACCAGTAGAGATTGCAGCGATATTGTCGTTAAAACCATCTCTTATATCGCCCATAGTTACCACATATTGTAATCATGATATGATAGATGCAAAATGTTTTAAAAATGTGGCATTTGAAAACTGTGTAAGCATTCCAGTTTTATTCACAAAATATCTTTATGCTATGCTTCTGCATTCAAACTTGCCAAGGATAAACAAATGCCCAAATAACTCACAAAATAACAAGGAGACTGCTCTTGGATGGAAACTGGCATACGGATACGAAATTATAATGAGTAAATCATCCAAGAACATATTTAGCTCAGCTGACTACAATCGTTTTTTTAATAGTTTGAAGAATAGTGGATATTTTAAAGATAATATTGAAGGCTCCAAACAATATAACGAGTTATTAGAAAAAGCTCGCACATATTTTTGTAACATAGAAAGTCCTCTAACATCATATTATTGTAATCATATAAATGAAATTAGGAATACAGATGACTTTAGGGTGCTAAAAGATTCATTATTAAACAATAAAAATCCAGACCTTAGTGAAATAGATACAGAAGATTGGTTAAATGTAAATCCGGACGAGTTAAATACATTTTTAAATACACATTACGGAAAAAAAGTTTTTAAAAATTCTGATTCGATTAATCCTCAAATCACATCAGAATTGGCGAATTTTCTTAAGCAAACTTCTGATTTCGAAGGTGTAGAATATGCGAAAGAGGAAGAACCGGATCAAAATAAAATTGAGTTTGATTCAGATGAATTCATGAACTGCATAGAGAAAATGTTGAGAGTGGTTACTAATGAAAATATTGATTCTGACGATGATTATAGTGATTTTAATGAAGATGATGATGCTGATATGATTATAGACGAGGATCAAGACAAAGAGTTAGCATCTAAACTTGTGAGATCGGTAATTGATTATTCTAAAGATGAAAATATTATTAAAAATTTACTTCAAAGCATTAAAGAGGAAGGAACATCAGGTCCATCAAGTACTATATTGAAAAATATAGGTGTAAACAAGACGGAAATGTTAGACTCTGATGATGAGTGAAAGAACACATCTTGAATACCCTAAAAATATATTTTATAACATTACAAAACTGCAAATATCCATAAACAATAAAATATGCACAGCAAGAAATCAAAGACGTGACTTGTTAATGTTATGTACAAGAGCAAGTGAACAGTCATCATATCTTTGATCAGACGTTTGTAAACGTGAATAAATAGACGTAAAACCGTAAATGTTAATAAATAGCAAATATTTTAACTGTTTTTACTGAGTGTATTGTAAAAAAATTTGATAAAATATGCTAAAGTCAAAATTATTGCTGCACTATCAGATGATAGAAATATAATAGATTGTAAAATGGTATTAATTTTATTTGTATTCAATATAAACTATACCTACATTCTACATGTATATACAAAAATCATATTGAATATATCTATAAAACGCAAGTTTCAATTGCTCCAATGAAATAGCCAAAATCAAAAAGCTATACCACATATATTCATTAATAGTAAACAATGATAGTGATAAGTATATTAGTGGAAATATCAATTATAGGACGCCTTGGGATTCAGCTGTGTCTAAAGCATAATCCCTGACCACTGCACCAATGGGCCAGTCAGAATACAAAAATCTGCACGCCCGTTCGTTTCAGTTTAGATCAGATTAAACGTAATATCGTTATTTTTTATTGCTAACATCTACACTTCTAAAGTTTACCTTTTTTACCTATATTCCACATTGAAATAAAACAACACTAAGTACCATATTTTTATAAAACAATATTTATTACAAATATAAACATTTATACAACCACATGCCCATTCAATGACACAAGTGTTGGCGATACGAAATAGATTCTATATCTACTTATTTAAAAAAATAAATATTACAATTACCTATTGAAAGTTAAAGACTGTGATATGTGGACATTCCAAATTTAAAAATTCGATCTAACGTCAAATTGTTCTTATGCAGGTTTAACTAGAGGTAGACTCGATTAACCGGACTAATAATTATTGTCGTTAGGCATTCGGATAATAGAAAATCCGGATAACTGGCAGCCGCATTTCTGCTGTAGAAAATAAAACTATTGGTCTTCATAACAATATTAGTGTATTGTAAGTGTAGGTGGTACATATTATTAAAAATTAAAAAAAGTTGCAAATAAAGTTTCTTTCTTTCTATTAATATTTTCATTCTAATTTTAAGTGCGGCAGGAGCAGAAATGGAAGGACATTCCAAATATGATGGGCAACTTGAGACTACATAATTAATTATTTGTTCCTTCTGTAAATAACGTACGAATGCCCGTCGTTGCCTTGTGTAGTTATGTGTCCTTCTGTACTTGTGTCTATAGGTATTATTGGTTTCTAAAAGTATTATTATGGTTATTATTTTATAACCATACATTATACACAAAGAATATTAAATACAAAGACAATATAAACAGTTCACATAACAGTGTTCATGTTTTATGTACAATAAACCGTTAACCCGTAAACAATATAGACCTTTAAAAAATAGCGTCGTAAATGTTACAAATGCGCGAAAGCTCCTCCAGCCACCACCAGGGTTTCCCCCGTGACGTAGCTCGCATCCTCCGACACTAAGAAAGCCACAGCACCCGCGATCTCAGCCGGTTTCCCGAATCTCTTCATAGGCACTATCGAAAGGCTTCTCTCCGCTCCCGCTTCTGAGGATGTGATCTTAAAGCGGAATAAATATTAAATGGTTTATTTTAATAGGAAAGTTTATGACCAGAATTCGCCCTGATGAAAAGCGCGGATGCGTTCTAAGATGGAGCATGCAAGCCTAGAAAATGCGTATTCAACATTGATGTTTTTTAGAATTTGAGAACGAATTAATTTTATTTGAATTTTATTTATTGGAATGGAATATCAGTAATTGTCATTGTTATAAATCAATATTTACCGCAGAGGCAAACTTGGTAGCCACGATGCCCGGAGCTACACAGTTGACTCTAATATTGTCATGCACAACTTCACTGGCGATGGTCTTCGTTAGGCCTAGTAGTGCCGTCTTGCTAACACTGTATGTACCTAGAGGCTGTAAAGCGTTTATATATTAAATTTTAAGTAACTACATGTTTAAAGCTTTATGATTACAATTTGCTACTAATTTACCCTGTATTCTCTGCCTAACCCGTAAGGGACATGGCGAGAAGATAATGTACATATGTGTGTAAGTATGAATTTTAAAACGTGGACCCTTTTTGCCCTAGAAATAAAATGATAAGACCAGTTCTTACCTCCATGGGTTGGTAGCCAGCAATAGACGATATGAATACAATATTCCCACCTCCTCTTTTCATAAGTTCTGGATACGCCTCCTTTGCCAATAGCCAAGAGCACTTGACGTTAATTTCAAATATTTTATCCCATACATTTTCATCTGTCTGAAAAAAACAATCATTCCATTTTAAATTATTTTTATTACCACTGTAATTATTATTTATCTTCTCGCTAGCTCCCTCATGGTAGTTGTGGACAAGGTACTAAGCACAGGTGTTGCGTGTGCATAGTGGATGCCCACACTTCAAGAAAACTTGAAGGATATGTTCCGAAGATTAGAAATGTTTCACTACTAAAGGATTTTTCAAAATTACATCAGAATAGACGAAAACATTTTTGTTCCGTAAAAATTATAGTCCAGTAGTTTCTTTCTATTAGAAGACAAACATTATTATTGATCAAACTATTATATAATGCTACATATTTATTTTATTTCCCTCGGACAATTATCCAGAAATACTTACAAAAGTATAAAGTTTTTAGCAATGTTTACAAATTTACCTCCAAAATGGGCGAAACAGCCGGGTTCACGGCCGCATTAGATACAAGAATGTCTAATCCTCCAAACTTGCTCTTTGCCTAGAATATAAGATCGTAATTAAAATATTATACCGTTCTTCATTACTTTAATTTTTTCATTTCAATAAAAGAGGTCGCTGTTAACGTTTATGGAATCATATTTTGTATGATTCAATTATTTTCAATTATTATAATTATAATTCAATATGGTGACATTGTATTTAATTATTATAATCACCGTTGAACACATAATTTGAAAAATGAATTTGAATAGGGTAATTGCAAGGTAATTAAATAGTAATATCTTTAACAATTCAGCGAATTCTGGGGGTTCTGTGTTAAAATCCTAGTAAGCATCCTCTTTATACAAATATCGCGTTTTAAGATTATCACTTGTTATAATTGATTGAGGATTGTCTGGCTCGTCGGTCGAGCGGTTGCAAGCACGACTGCCGATCCGGAGTTCCTGTGTTCAAATCCCGAGTCGGGTGCTATTGGATTTTTCTAATTTAGAATTTCTAGTAATGACTCGGAGTCTGGAATTGTGCCCGGTGTAAA
>DWME01001279.1:0-25755 GCA_018244795.1 Parelbella ahira ahira
ATCTCAGTAAAATGCACCCCACGCTTTTACTCTGATTGATTGTTTGATCTTCGACTACTGTCATACTGAACTCTTCGACGTTAAAATTATTTTCTAGTTTTCAGGTTGATTAGCAATAAAAGCGTATTTTTTAGTTTTTTTAAACTATTATTTATTTTCAAATGTTGTTGCAATTACATTATTGTTTTATTGAAAATGCGTAGGTAAACGTCCTTCAAAATTGAATGAATGTCAAATAAAGTTACGCAAACCAAGTTTCGTGTATTGGAACAATTGGAAACAATCAACGGAAACCATACAAAAATTGTTCCTAAACATGCTGAGCGTAAACATGAAATAATTTCGCTAAGGTACTTAGTACGTTAAAATAAAAGGAACTCTTCAAGACAATTGAACATTCAAGTATTAGCTGATTCAAGTGCACTCTTAGTATTCAGCGCTGATGAATAGTAATCGAAACAGTAAGAAACATTGAACATGATTATCCTAACACCACTCCTGCAATCCCCGAAGGGGTAGGCAGAAGAGTGTAATACACTCCTACATATCACAAGTTACGTTTAAGTCTCATGAAATAGGTGGTGAGCCTATTGCCATACACCGGGCACAATTCCAGACTCCGAGTCACTATTAGAAATTTTAAATTAGAAAAATCCAATAGTACCCAACCCGGGATTTAAACACAGTACCTCCCGATCGGCAGTCGCGCTTGCAACCACTCGACCAACGAGGCAGTCAACATGATCATAGTTTGGACGAATCAAAGCACAATTCTATTTGTTCATGACTAGTCATGAACATAGATTCTAGAATCATCGTCTATCATCTAGAGGCACACTATACCTAACACATTCACCGGTTTAAAACAATTAATATAGGATCAATGTGATGTTTATTTCTTACCTCCTCTAATTCAGAACAAACTGTCTTGTACTAAACGTATCAAAATAGTAATTAAGAACAGTTTTTTTAAATTCTACTAATAGTATACACGATAGACTCTAGTCTAGAGTATGGTAACAAATCTCAACATACTCAACATGTTTACATCGGACACGTAACAATAGCAAGGGCAGCAATTAAACACTAATGACCCGGTAAACGGTAAAAAGTTCCAACCTTATAAATCAATTATCAGAATGTAAAACTCTAGTTGTTTATTACCATCCGCATATTAGCACCATTAGTCATCTAGAAACGTTAACAAGGCGCATTCGATGCAGCGGATTGGCGTTTTTGATACTTTACAACGCATAAATTTAAACCAGCTATTTAGAAAATTTCACAGTTAGGAAAATGTAGGGCTTTTGTTTTCATTACATCGATAATAAAATAAAAATGAGCAAAACCACAAAACTTTTAAGATTTCATTCCTGGCAAGACTCATCAGATAAGATCGAGATGGCAACGATAATTACAATGTACAAGGAACTTAATTATATTTATTTTGATGAAAATATTGATAACCATTGCATTATCAACGTGATTTTGCAAAGGACGGCTTGTGACAGCTCGTGGCAAAGAAGGAAGTATCGCTTGTTAGTTTTATTCCGATACCAATGATACACAACATAAGAAACAATGATGAGTGTCTCTAAAGTACCCTAAGCAAATTTCATGATTTATGTATATTCAATAAATCATTACACACATCAATATAAACCAACCATAAATGACTGCTTATAAATTATGTTCAGAAAATTGACAAAACACTTTCAAATATCATTTCATTATTATACGACGTTAATAGAACGTATATAATAATTCTAATAAATCGACCCGTTTGTCATTCCACTGTTGCAATATGGGTCTCCTCTCATATTGAGAGGGTCAAGGCCATAGTTTGCCACGTTGACCAAGTGCGGGTTGGCAGACTTCACACACCTTAGAATTTTTTTTTTTATAAATTCTAAAGTGTGCAGGTTTTCTCACGATGTTTTCCTTCACCGTTAGCAAGTGATATTTAAACTTAAAACGCACTTTTGCAAAGAATAGAACGTATGCAAGTCAAATATTTATATCGAATGACGTAAAATATAACAAAGTGATCACTAGAAAGGTACTTGACATTATGTGACCGGTGTTAGAAAGTGTTCGCAAACGGCGCACGCGCACCGGCCTTGAGTCAAGCGGCGGCGACTCGGGCGAGATGCGCAAAAAACATCACAAAACACTGTCTTATTGAATGCACGCGCTTTGACGAGCTGAGCGGAACGAAGTGCACTGTGTTGGATCATAAAAATGTGAATAACCCTGTGAATCCAAGCTTAAATTTTAGTGCTTAATTTTTTGTATAGTGTGTTTTGTAGGGTCCATGCCTGTAGTTTGTTATACATTTACATATTTATGACTTAAACTTTGCAACAGATTAAGCAGTCTGCCAACCTGCACTTGGGCAGTGTGGCCTATTATGGCCCTAACCCTCTCATTCTGATGAGATCCATAATCAAGAGTAAAACATAAGAGTTGAAAAACAAACTTAAATTGATTGTAATAACTAATTGGAGATTAAGTTACCAAGTTCTTTTTTCTTTGAACAATATCAGCGAGTGTGATTTACATGCAAAATCTCTTATTCATATAATCAATATATCACATGTAACATTTAGGAGGATATAAAATAAACTACTCATTTTATATATTCTGGAACATTCTATTAAAATTTCTTCCAACACTGGCATATTTAAACATGCATTTTATCAAAGATTATGTCAACAGTGTTATCGGAGACTGCAACATGTTATGTGCCCTTTGGTTAAGACATTTCATGATAAGTATCTTAAATAGAAATACTTTAGCGACACAGACACTGATAAAATGTATTTAGATCATTAAAATACTTATATTTCAAGTTTTCTAAAACAAGTTCGGGAGCATTAATATACATGAATGAATGAATAGTTAACAAACCCACTTTTAATATGTCACATTTACAGAAGCATCTTGCTTATATTCCAGTACTTGTATTTTCTATGCTTTAGGGTATGTTATATGGATATATTACAATGCATAGTCATCCAACACAGACCACAAAGGTGCACATGTTTGAACAATTGCCAGAACTTTGAAATTGGATAAAAATTGTCCAGCTACTGGCATATCTATTTACTACAAAAAAACAAAATTTGCAAGTTTTCTATACCTTATTTATCTCATATTGTTGCTATGAACAGTTATGACTTGTGACCTATTATCAACAAAATTCTTTAAATTTAATAAAATCTTACATTACTTGGAGTGTAACAAGAACAGTGTAACAGAGTAGGTAGAGATAACAATATATTTATTTATTGAACCATAACAGTTTTATCAATAATGTTGGGTTATCAATAATATCACTTACAAGAATGTTATAAATTGAGATAGTTTTGTTTTAAAATAAAGTGGGCAGTTAATACCATTAGTTTGATAACATGCTATGGTATGATATTTAAATTATTTAGTATACCAGGTGATTAATGATGCTCTAAAGCGGTGTTTCCCAATGTGGGGCCCATGCCCCACTTGGGGGCAATTTGATAGTTAAGGGGGACAGTTCGAAAATAAACTCAACACCACTTTAACCCTTTCGCTCCGGGCCATTTAAATGCAATGCTAGATATCGTTGGTGTTGTCGATATAATTGGCCCATCCCAACATCTGTAGTGTTTGACATCATTCATCATCAGTGTTAATTTGAAATTGATTTTAAGTGTCCGTCAAAACCGTTGTAAAAGCTTTTACTTACTATGTAGTGTTAACAATTTCATAGAACACCTATCATTTATGTTTCGTGAACAAATAAATTTTAATGTAAAAAATTTTGTTTGTTACATAGGGGGGGGGGCATAAAAATTTTAGAAAGGTTAAGGTAGGGCATGGAACAAAAAAGGTTAGGAAACACTGCTCTAAAGCAAATCAAGATAATATGCATTTTGAATTTTGTGTAAATCATTTTGTGATTGGCTTTCATTGAAGTGACAGTTGACAACATCATCAGTATTTTAAATTCACTGCAGGGCAAAAAAGTCCCCCGAGATTTATTTTGGCCATAATCCCTATGAAGGGGGTCATCAGGGTTGGGAATCACAGAGCATAACCTCTTGATAGTTGACTTAAAGATTATAATTTTTAAAACATACTCACTCGCTATTCTCCTTGCTCTTCTCGACGTGTTTCTTGATATTAGCTAGTGATGAGTCCAATCTATTCAGGAAATTGTCGAAGCTCTTCTTCTCATCAGGGCTGCCGGGCGAGAAGTCAGCTGTTGGAATACCAGCTATAGATGCGCGATGGTTCGGAGGTGGCAGCTCCGTCACCCTCTCACCATTCTCATAAAACGGTGAATCTTTCGTCACAGGAATCAACAGGAACTCTCTCAAAAACAAACTATCCGATGCGAACAACCGATTCGCTCGTCTTATCTTCTCCATCTATAATCAATAAAGCACATAACACTACTCAAACACCCACAGCTCACGATTAACTATTTATCAACACATTATTATGATGTTCTTGCACTTACGGTAACACCATATTTCAGAGCGATGCCCTGCAGCGTGTCTCCCTTAGACATCACATGTTTAATGTATTCCTCGTTTCTTTTCATGTGATTACATGTGCTCCCATATTTTTTTAAAGGTCGAGCGGATTCCCGAATAGACACCGTTTCGTCAAAAAGACGATCCTCCTCCATTTTTGACGTAAACGCAAATGCCATGTCTGACAGTGGTAATGACAACTAACGATTGAAACTAGAGTGAAGTTCTTGCGAAATGTTTTGTTTTTTACACGCTTTATTTATTTTATGACCTCGTAACTAAAGCCTAGACTCGACCCTAAGAATTTTTTTGTTTTGAAATTTTATGACCTTAGTTACCAGCTCAGACCTTTAGGTTAAGTTTTATTTTATTCTCTTGAAATGTGAATTGTAATGTAAGATCGGATGCTTTGAACGTGTTGGGTGCCAAAAAATAAAACAGTCAGTATTTTTTATACAAACTGAAATGAGTATGCTTATTATATATGTATTATAATAACTAATTTAATGAAGTAAAAGAAAAAGATGTAATAATTATATAGTATAAGCAGATTTAATAGTTCTATAATAATTACGCTAGATGCCGTCACGAACCTTTTTGGTTTCATGCTATTCATCACTAGATGGCGAGATCGTAAACGTCGCACTTAGTACGAACTCTAAACGTCACTCTTTCATTCGATGTTCATTGATTTGACTCATTCATGTCATTCTTGCAGTCAGTTGCTTGGGATTTATAGTAGAAGGAGGTGCATACTTTGTGTTCGCAAAAATTTGAACTTGTTATTAACAAAATATTTATATTGTCAAATTAAAGTTCTGTGTCACAAATTGTAATTTATACGTATTATCGGTTGCAGACAATCTTTGTGTTTTGTGTGGTTTATTTGTTAACTGTATTTTATTTTTCTATTTGTATTTTATTTTCACATGTGATCGATAGAAATCTCTCTGGGAATTTCTTCGTTTAGTGAGGGTATGTATGAATGAAATTTTGGTTTATTTTGTAGTATTTAAGCTGTGTTATATGTCATGTAATCGGTGAAGTCAGAGCGTTTGTTTTCCCCAATGCAGTGCACCACCCCGTAGCGAATGTACATTATCACGAGGGTTGGTGGCCGGGCACCGGTGAGACTATTTCATTACCCATTGTAGAGCCATGTTTTGGGGCTGTTTTCGATCGGGTGTAGCTTTGCTACATTTGCGTGTTTAATTAAAATTGCGAAGATAGATTTTTACAAAATACGCATAAATTTTAATGTTTTGGCTTGAAAACTTTGGAAATTGGAGGAGGAGGCAGATATTTTGTGTAAAATATAAAGATATACATATACAGTATTCGGATTTATCATCACTTGAATTGAACAAATTAAACAAATAGTGAGCTATTCTTGGCGATACCTTAAACGTAATTATGTACCTAGTACATGTACAAAAATTTACCCTATGTACACAATATCTATATCATTCCTTTCTATATCGAAATAAGTATAAAATATATAAAAACAAATTCATTAAACCCATTCGGCCCTTTATTTAAGATAGTTACCAACCTCATTATATAAATTACTCATAATAATTACATATATAATTATATATTATTAATATCTATAATTAATTGAAGATATAATTATAAAAGATCGGGCGAGTGTAATAAAAAAAGTAATAATTTTTAAGCGGCATTTTAACAAGTCATTATTATGTACCTATGCTAATTTTATGCTATTAATATTCCAATAAAAATGACGTAAATGCTCGTAAGCTCGTGTGGTGATTGATCATTAATAATATCTAAAACTGAACAAGCCTTGAATGGATCTTTGCTCAGACAGACCACAGGACATTTTCGTAAAAACTTCCATATTCTGTAAAACGGTCGCCCACTCACCTGCATATCAGAGTTTGGTCGTCCAAAATTTTGTCTAAAGCGTATTAAAGTTGTTAAAGTGTACATGGCCAGCTCGGTAGACACCGGCCTTAACATTTCCCTGTTTCATGGTTCATGTATGTCCAACAGTGTAGCATCAAAAGATTGATGATGATGATGAGTTATTCTAAAAGTCGTAACTAGTACTTGGGAAATAAAGTAATTTACAAAATCTACACTTTTGCCTAATAGATTTTATATTTTAGGTAAAGTGAACTTAAAACAGTACTTTGTCTATATAACGCCCTTAGATATTTCGCAGGGTTTGATTTTCTTGTACGTGTTTTTTACATGTAGTATTATATTGAACCTGTTATACGTTGATTGCATCGTAATTGATGTATTTTGCATGTTAATCACGTGTTTTTAATCAGTAATAGTATACGATGATGATATCGATTTGCCAAGGACTGCAGCCAAAAGTTGTTTACGACAAGCCTCATAAAAAAGATCTTTCGCCAACAGTACGATAAGACAGGATGATAATGTTGGTTAAAGCAATATATTTATGTATGATGTACCACAAGAGGTGTCTTATTAGGTTGTAGGTTATATTTTATACTTAACTACATGTTACATAGAAATAAAACCTCGAACTATATCAATTTAAGAGTTGATTTAAAATAGGATCTCTAAGAATCCTATAATGTTTCCCAGGCCTTAGCTGTGTCCATGATATGAACCACGATCAGCGGTTCTGACGTGAAAATGTAAGAAATGATCAGGCAATAACTTCATATTTGTAAGCATACTGTGAACTTCAATATGTAAATTTATTCTATTGAATAACAACAACAAATGTAGGTACTAGTAAACACCAGCTGATGTCCAGTGACCGTTGCCGTCCATAGACATCTATCTGCCTTCAAACTTAAATAGACCTGAAGTTATTAATAGACCGGTCGCAGTCGCCTTGCTAACCCTGATAGTGTTAGAACGCTTCATGTCTATACGTGTCTGCCTACCACGGCCTTCGAACCGGTACACAAAGTATTATATCTCGGCGGCGCTCTGACTAAGACTCTTCTTTTTTCTCGTTATTCTGAAGGTGTTTATAGACTACTATTAATCTTTTGTATTGTGGATGGAAATTGTTCTATTAGAGTTCTTAGTCAATAATATTCGATTCGGTAATTAGACTAAAAAAGAAAATATTAACAGCCCTCTTAAAGATCCGTGTTGAAAACTGAAAATACAATAATAGGTACCTTGAGGTACCTCGTTTCCAGTTGATAGTTAGCCTTATCGCTTTATGTAGCCCTCAGTGCCTCCATACATTAACAACAGTTATAAAACTATAACTCGGACGAACGCTAATCCAGTTCTCGAAATTCCTACTCAAAAACAGTGTGGTGTGCCCTAATATATTGTCTGCCGATATACTTTGAAGATTTAACTCCTAATCAAAACGAAATTACAGTCACTAACCAATTAGATAAACGAGCCTTTCAGTAATTCGTGACGTAGGGTCGAACCCTATTATTATATTAGCCCATTACACACAATAATGAACAGCGTTGAGTCACGAAAGAAATTATGTATGGGATCCTATGATTCGTCATTTCGAGGCACACCTTCATAATGGCTATTTAAAAACCATTATAATAAACAATATTGAAATGTAAAAGACTAACGACCATTAAACTGACAAATAACCTACGACTTCTGTAGCTGTTAGGTTATGTATTTTTAATAAATCTCAAATTCAAATTGAAAAGCTCTTACTTTTAAAAATTGAAAAACTCTCGTGTCATCATCATTATCATCAGCCTACTCCAGTCCACTGCTGGACGGGAGACCTCTCCAATGGCACGCCACTGAACTCGATCTTCAGCTCTTCGCATCTAACCACTGCCAGCCACTTTGCGTATATCGTCACTCCAGCTAACTAGTTACGTTTGCCAAGTCGCGGTCTCCATTCCAGAACAAGTCTACTCCAGCGGCTATCGGGTCTGCGACAGTAGTGACCAGCCCACTGCCACTTCAGCTTACTAATCCTTTGGGTTATGTCGATTACTTTGGTTCTCTGTCGGATTGCCTCATTTCTGATGCGATTCTTCAGAGAGACCACGAGCGTAGCTTAGCGTAGCCCTTTCCATAGCTCGCTGGTCAACCCTAAATTGGTTTTTAAATACCAAGACTTTTTTTCAATATTATTTGTAGATATTTATTTTCTATTCATGGTAATAACGACACTTAGGTAACTATCTAAATTCTTAATATTATGTGAATGTATTTTGGCTGAATGTATTCCACTTGGAACTGACACAAAATCTTATATTATATTAAAATATGTCACCATAATATAATATGTATTATGAGTAACAACCCAAACGGCTATGCATAACCTAAAGTTCAAATGAATACAGACAGAAATGTGATGCAACTTTAACGTAAAACTTAGATGCTTAATGCATTACATATCCATATGAACTTGTCAAGCTGTGACTGTGTGACCACACTAAAGACGTTTGAAAACCATATGATGCTGTGATAATTACATCATCATCATTATAGTCATCATTAAGAAGGACCCATTATTCGTGCCACGGTTGGACACGGATTTCCCCTCAGAATAAGAAGTATTAAGGCCATGATAAATGACATAACAGAAAAGTAAAAGAAAACGGTGCGCGTGAGTCACTGTACGGAACACCGCGCATACTAAATAGGAGTGCGGTGCATTTTATCATAATGAGTCACGTCTTTGACATTCGACCTCCGGGGAATCTGATCCGCTTTATCAACGCGCTGGTAGATTATCTGTAAAGATTGTACGATACTGATAGCGCTTACGGTGCTCTCGACTGGTGCACTGCGTTCGTGCACTGATTAGTGGACCTGACTGTTACGCCGGGTTCGAATCCCACCCAGATTAAATATTTGAAAGTTGAGCACAAGTACGAGTGCTTATTGTGTCTTTTGTAAACATATCTATATAATTTTAAAACATGTATATTTGTAGTTTGTCAGCCGTAACATAACACACGCTCTCTTGAAGCTTGCTGATCAGGTGGCAGTGTATGGAGATGTCCCAATAAATTATTATTATTATTTAGTACAAGGTTTTCTTAACCAGTTCTTGAATGAATAGAGTCGCTGTCCTTTCGGGGCCACATCGAGTAATCAGTTCTCGTTCGTATAATGAGAACCGTTAATTGTTGTTTGCGGTCGTCGTACAACGTTATCTTGACTAGTTCCAGTCTGTAGTGTTATGGGATCTGTGCACGCCCTTCAAGGTTAACCAGTTTTATCACCTTCTTCGATCGCGGTAGGATATTGCTGTAATCTATTATACGGTCGGATCCGACATCTGCCTGTATCTACATCTGCCTGCGACAAATAAAGATTTTTTTATGAAATACAAATTGATTGTAAAAATGGTACCTACGTCGTGTTTACGACTACTCGAGCTGAGATCATAGAAAGCCCTATTGCGAGTTCATCTTTGGAAGCCTCACCTATTCCTATAGCTAAGCTAAGGTGTGATAGGCTCATTATATTATTTAAGTCGTAAATTATTCATATTTTTTTACAAACGTACAAAACCATTTGTAAATAAGTGATTTTTAGCCTACAAATCGGTACACGCCTTGGCCAATTATTTATTTATAGTTTTTTAATTAGTAATTGATACTTTTACGGAAGAAATAAATCAATAATAAAAATGAAAATAAAACAAGATTTGTGAAAATTATCTCATTTAAAACAAATCTTATTCGCACCTCTTCCTCCGCTTTTGTGGGCTGACATCTAAAGGCAGTGTTCATTGTGAGAATCATGGAATACATGGAATACACCCGGGTGAAACCGAACACATTGCCATAAATAAAATCCTAGCCTTTCACAAGTATACTGGCCTGTATAGCGAAATGTGATTTACAGTTATCAGCATAAACAACCTCCTACAGGAAGACCCGCCCGAGTCACCAGACTCGAAACTCTTTCCCCAAATAAAAATATTCATTTCCGTTACTTACGGAACATTAACAAAAAATTCTAAGTAATTACATCAGTTGAAAACATACATTTCCTTGTTTGAAGTGTATTAAAAAAACATTTATTATTGTTACGTTTTTCATGAAGTTGTCGTGCAATGCTTGTCGTGACCCGCTCACTAAAATCCTTATTTGCATACAAATACTTATTTTAATGACAACTTTTCACGATTTAACGGTTATATTGAAAAAAAATTAGCACATCTGAGAACGCTTACATTTATAGGTAATTACCTATTATACATATGTACATCTTTAATTTATTAAAGACTTTGCAGTAAGTTTGGAAATTTTCAACGACTTCCTAGCGTTAAATAAAAACGTGAAAGACTACATTTCTTTAACAAATAACGTACCGTAACATCACGCCTGTCATCCCCGAAAGGTTAGGCAGAGGGGTGTAGTACACCCTCACGTTTCACCAATTACGCTTAAGTCCCATGGAATAGGTGTTGAGCCTATTGTCATACACCGGGCACACTCCAGGCTCCGAATCACTACTAGAAATTTTAAATTGGAATAATCCAATACCTAATACTCGCCCCGGCATTTGAACCCAGGGCTTCCCGATCGGCAGGCGCGCTTGCAACCGCTCGACCAACGAGGCAGTCGTAATAAATAACCATTTATAATAATAATAAACATTTATTGTACGAATGTTTCGATACTTAAACCACTGTCATATTTATAGGACAGGCTATATTGAGTAGCCTCAGGCGGAGTAGTACTCGACACTAAACGTGTTTTTACCCACATTTACTATTCAAGTAACGTCAAACAAGCGATAAAGCGAACCAGACACCACACACCAGACGCACGTTTTTTGACCAATAATAATATTTTAATAATAGTATTTTTCTAATAACACGTGATGTTACACATACAGCCAGTTTTATTTTAATTTGTGTACAACAGGCAGCAGTTCCAAATAGCTACTGCGAATTTTTTAAATTTAGAAAAAAATTTCGAAGTAATTTAACCATATATTTTTTTTTTTTTTTTTTTACCATCAGTTTTTTAAAGCAATGCCTTTTAACTATTTATGAAATATTTAAAAAACCCAATGTCGTCATGCAGGTCTTTCGGTTTGTGGGTCATGTGCGCGTCAGATGTTTCGTAGTAACCGGTGGCGGATACCAAGAAAACACTGATGAGTAATAATAATAGCAGATGAGATCAAGCGTTGACATTGTTGATCTTATGCAAGTGTTGCGACTGTTTTAATGATGATACCTCATGATTAATATGATGAACCTTGGAAAATCTTACTTAATATTATCACATGACTGCCTTGTTGGCCGAGTGGTTGCAAGCGCGATTGCCGATCGGGAGATCCTGGGTTCAAACCCCGGATCGGGTGCAATTTGATTTTTCTAATTTAAAATTTCTAGTAGTGACTCGGAGTCTAGATCTGTGCTCTGTGCATGGCAATACGCTCATCACCTATTCCATAGGATGTAAACATAACTGGTGAAAATGTGAGAGTGTACTACACTCTTCTGCCTACCCCTTCGGGAATTATAGGCGTGATGTTACGTTTATTTATCTAAAGTTTAACTAAATTTAACGAACTTTAAAAAATATAGAAAACAATTTTATAAAAAGTCTACATGCGTCATATGAGATACATAATATGTGTATAGTGTGATTACATACCTAGTACATACGTCGCGAAAGTTCTAAGAACCAAGTGAGTAATTTACAGCTATTTATATACTTAGTTAACACCTGGTTAAGTTATGATTAGATTTACAAATCATAAGTGAAGTCTTGTGGGGGTGAGGCCAAAGGTACTTTCGATTTCGGTTAATAAATTACTATTTGGTATATTGTATATTTTTACATATGATTTTGCAAACTATATTGTAAAAATTCATATTTGTATTTTCTTTGTTAATATTTTTATGGTACAATAAAGAGTAATTGTATCGCATTAAATACAGACGAATAACTAATATTAATTATTATTGTTTAGTTATATAATATAATATAAACCTGCAAGGACCTTTAAATACATAAAATAAAGGGTCAAGCTGTTATCTATACGCGTGGGTGGTGACACTGGGCACCGGCGTACACTTGCGCAGACGGATAGTGTGTATACTACTTATCAGTATGTTTGTACGGCTTCAGTAGACCACAAAGATGTATCCGACGTCCTGGCTGAGCTCTAGATGAAGCTCAACACGCGAAAACATTGAAATCTGTACAAGAACGGACGTTACAATTACTGTTAGGTCTTTGGTTTTGCGTACATAGGTGTACTGATTAAAGTCGGAAATCTAATTAAAACGACGCCATTCGAAGCGTAAATTACATGTATATTGGTTTATTTGTAGATTGTGAATTAATTAGTTTGCGTAAGTTGTTATTTGTTTGTTATTTTATACTTACTATACTAAACGTTGGTTTTTAAAAAGATAAGTGACGGCCCAATTGGTGCAAGACAAATATGCTCAAACCATTTCTTTAGGTCGAAGGTTTTTGGGAGTTTAAAAATTGTTAGTTGACTCGACAGACAGATTCAGTAACTACTGCACTAACGGACCAGTCGTGTAATAGCCTTTTAATAGTGGATCCTGAATTCATTTCGTCAAACTAAAACGTTTATAAACAGTGGGACATAAATAGGTTTCAAACATAAATGCATCTAAGCCGTGCATAGTAACCGTATGTCGCCATCACTGCGCCGCGTCTAAGTTGCCCTGTTGGTGACGCGCAGCGGGAAAGTATGTCACAGGTCGGGCCCTCATCGGCTTACAAGTCTCGCCCTATTATCCGATGTAATCTTAATTAAATCTGACCCCGTAACTGGATACTCATAATGACCGGTGCGATACGGTATTGTGAAGTAAATTCCTTTCAACAGGCCGACGATTTAATTATAATCCGCTTTAACTAGTAATATTGTATACAGGTGCACTTGGTCGGAAAATAATATGATTTGACATAGATATTTTAGATACCACCGGTCCGCACGAGAAGCGCGGCCTACTCACGTGTATAATAAAAAAAATTTAAATTTAATAATAAAAAAAATAAAAAAAATTTAAATAATGCGCCTTATACAGGTACCATTTAAAAAAGTAATGTAAACGATACTGAAACAAAAATGACTAACCATTATTAAAGTTGTAACTGAAGACTGTTTACGAATGGCCGATGCGATTGATGCAGTTAGTTCAATAAGCTTTATATATAATAGAAATGTATTTGAACGCAGATGAAATTACATAAATGTTTATGTAAAGCAGCCGATCGTAAATCATGATCCGCTTGACTACAGCCGCGTGACCGATCCACGTGAAAAATCAATGTAATTACCATTTTAAAATATCTATATTCGTCTTCTGTAGGATAACCAACAATTACTAGCCATACAAGGCGTTACTAATGAATAATTTTTGTTTTTATTCGCACATGTAAGGAACTGTACGTAATTAAAGCCCATTTTATCATTTGGCATGTTTAGAAATTGAAAATAAAAAAGACGAATTAGAACATTCTACAAACGCCGATGTTGTGTTCTGATTTCATGCAAATCATTGACAACGTTCAGTACTCCTTATATATGCGTTTATATCTGTCTGTGTAGTACTGTTGGCAACATTGGACTATAAAACGCATATAAAAATGTTTCTTATTTACATAGTTATACAAAAGAGGTATAAATCGGATTAATGAATCTAATATGAGGTGAATATCAAGCTTTGAGACAAAGATGACGTGTAATATAAAGGTGTCTTCTCAACAGGCCCAAAAATTCTCAAAAATGTACCTAGTGATTTCGAAAAGAGTGCCCTTTAAATAAAAAAAATATTTCACGATCTTTATTTAAATGTCAAGTAAAGATGTCGTGATTCAAAAAGAATAAACGAGATAACAAAACCTAACAAATAAGATGGCGAAGCGCAGAACCTTTTGTCCATTAAGATAAAATCTCTGTGACCGTAAAAGGTCAAAGAGAACGTAGTGTACCCGAGTGACTTGGTTGTGTAGCCAAGTGTGCCCTTAAGCTAATTTAGTGCCGCGCGCTTATAACCTAACAAAGCCAGGACTGCGGCGAATTACTGTTGTATGTGACCGAGAATTTTCTAGAAAATCTATTCAATCTATATATTTTGTATGGTTATATAGTAAGGTAAGAAAAAGGTAAAATAACGCCTGTAATCCCCGAACTGATGGGCAGAAGATTGTAGTATTCGCCCACGTTTCACCACTTACGTTTACTTCACGCTATGGCATAAGTAGTGCGCCAATAGACTTAAAAAGTTGTACTTAAACACAATCCTGTCTATTACATCTTTCAAAGTAGAATAAAAGTGTAATATCACTGCTAGTTATTTCATATTTCACAATCCCGCGGGATGTTATTCTGCTCTTAATCTTTCGCTCTGAGAGCCCGCCTCACCGAAGCGAGCATTGTTCCAATATTCAGGTTCATAAATAATTCGATAATGCGGTGTAAACGAATTGTTAACAATAAAAAAGATAGGTAACATTTTTTCTAAGAAAAATATTGATTTCAACTCCTGAATGTCTTCTATAGTTGTCTTCTTTCATGCGGTATATCGAGGATTAAGGATTATAATTTCCTAGATGACGAAAGTTCCAAATTTTGGACTCACATTATATAATATCTAAAATATTCCCTTTACGTATTAAAAGTGCTTGTAAGTCCCGGATAAAGGATGTTATGTAGGTACGATGTTTATTGAAACCTTTGGAAACGTAAAGAAATTAAAGTATCTAAAGGTAGAAATCGATAAAAATCGATTTTCGAAAATTCTTATTAAACGTACATCGATAAACAAAATAAAATCACCCATAAATATAAGTACTAAACAAACTGTGGTTACGTTTTTATCTGCTTAGAGAACACTAAACTATCCGTTCTCTTGTTTTCTAGTTATGTTAGTACCGTGGAAAATTGTGACCTACTTTGCCGTCACTGCATTAATCATAAAGCCTCTCTTCTAGTTCATCAGGCGCTTTATTTTCGTCATAATTTTTCTATTCTGCAGTACAATGGTATTTTTCTTATTCAGGCTTTTTGGTTAAACCTGGTTTGGCTAAGGAAGGCTCTTCTAGAGTTTTTCGTTTATTGATTCAGTAAAAAATAGCAACTGTATTTTCAATGTCTCTTATAATTAGTGAAAACAAATGAAAAATGAGTTTCGTTTTTGACTTGAATCATATGTTGTAACATATAATATTTGGGACATTCTAAAACTGTGATGCAGAAGCGAACTCTGTCTAATATCGAGAGGCCTGCAAATTCTCTATCACTCTGATCCATTAGAAACATTTATTCGAAAATATACAGGCAATGTGAAGTGAAGTTAGAGGACGACGGCAAAACCTGTCCAAAGTTCATAACAGTTAAGAGGACTTTCAACCATCACGAAAAATTGTTACCCACGATAAAATCCAGGAGATACTTCACTTTTCTTCCAGTAGTCAGTCGTCAAGAGCCGCCTGCAGCTGTCGATGCTTAACTTGACAAGTCGTTTACTATGCCACCGAATCACGGCTATCATTTTCCTACACTCAATCAATAGAGCGAATAACGATCAAATAGGCATGTTGGTAGATAAATTGGATTAGAACATGCTCGACCGGCTCCGGTGGGCAAAAACTGAGATATTAATGTTTACTTACACACGGTTTAATTCTCGTTGTGCTAAAGACAATAGTCAGTCTTAATAATTATACTCGTTATTGTCTTGTATTACCGAATTTCGCAAGTTTATAAAGTCTAAATTCGCTATTCAGATCATTAAAGAGGGTCGCCAATGGTAATTTTTCATTTTCTTCTTTATCGTCTGATGATAGTCATTAAAACGGATAAACCTTAAAACGTTGTTTGTGTCGTTTAAAAACTTCGCCGCAAATTGGTTTAACACCAACGTATATCATTACCAATCAGTGCTGTTTCATCTTTGTGACTTATGCTCCAAGCCAGTTCCATTAGCGAAGCGAAACACGGCAACCGTATTTGGCTATTAACGTAGCATGTCACAAACACGTACTCGTACGATGTCTTTTAAAAAACGTTTTGCGTTAATGAAAAGACAACAAGAAATTAGTGTATCCACGTGATATTTTTTATTGGTATTAAATACCGGAACCTGATTGGCGTACAACACGACTCACTCATATCTGATACCAAACGGACAGCTGTTCATTACGTAACAGGACAGGTGTGCACGCGCCCGGAACTTTTCGATCTTCCATCTCTCTCTTTTATTTTTATTTCTATAGTCGCCTCTTTCTAACGCTCGTGTTGCGACCATGTTACAAGTCCAACATACAGCTCGCTTTAGGATATTTCAATTTGTTGTACGCAGCGTCTCAGGCGCAGGTGATATAAAAATTTAAAAAAGTGAAGTGATTTGTAGAACATTCACTATGAAAAAGAAACTCAGATAAATCAAAGACAAGAGTATACATATAAGAGATGCACAAACACCAAAAAATCTAAATTAGTATCCATCTGTCTTACTTTGATATAGGCCTGTGCCTTGTCACGGCAAGTTTTTCCTTGTTATGATGGCTTAGGATATTTCAGCACTAGATTTAGGTACTCGATCTTGTGCTCTCTCGTAAACACGTAAGTTTTTTGTGCCAGTTTATTTAGCGTTCATTGTTAAGAGGCTATTACTTAGCATTGATTACTAATAGAATTTTTTGCATATATTGGACCTGTTAGTATGAATGCAGTTAGCATTACTTAGTATCCATCCTATTCGAGCTCTGTGATAAATGCGTTGATACCTTTAGAGAATGAGAAGGTTTCCACATGTGGAATAGGTTCCACTGAAAAGCAAATTAATATAATGATTCTATGATTTTAGTACAAGCAAATGAGCTTAACGGTAAAAATAAATATAACAATAGAGTTGCCAGGGACAAAATATGTGAATGTTTAACGGATATGAAGTTAATTAGTTTATTTTCTTGTACAAGATAATTTTTCGATACTAAAATTAATATAAATAACACAAATTAAATCGTGAACGTTCAATATCCTCGATTTTCTCTTTAGTACAACTTATAGAAAATAATTTTAAATTCATTGAATAGACAGCAACGTTAATAAATTTCAAGATGGCAACTTTATCCGCGGCGAAAGGACCGTTCTCGTGGGCACAATGGCTGAACGGACGTTTTTTGTAACAATACAAAATTTCTTCATTACGAGGGTTCGGGAAGTGTGAACGGGCGTACTAAAGCTTTTAATAATATTGGCTTACGAACAAAATTTACGGTTAGTGTTTTTATAAGGGTTGAAAGCTCGACACACCGTGAAATTTATGAGGTAAATACGAGGCTTAAAAACTCACTCGTAAGTTAGTTTTTTAAAAATCACTGTATTGTTCTTTCCCAATCTCCCACTAACAGAAAACGGTTAAAGTATGCTCTAGGTTTCCATCACATGTGAAGAAGGATCTATTATAGTTCTTATAATAGGAGGAACTATTATACCCAGTGACTAGACGAGAATAGGGTACAAAATCTCTAAGATCCTTTTTGGAACAGATTGTTATCAACGCTACAAATCTGTCCGAAAATATGAAGACAGTTATGTTAAATGATAGTTCTTGTTGAACGTAATATCCGTAAATATATCGTTTCCAACATATTCATTTAGTTATATAACTAAATTTTCTGTCAAAATGTTCAATAACACTTTGATTCTTACACGTATTATGGTGACAGTATCAAAAATTCAAATGTCAAAACATGCGATAATTCTCAAAAGTACACAGATAAATAAAATTTGTAGAACTCAAACATGCAGATATAAATTCTGGTATAATAAAGCCTTTTTCATATACGTCATGTGAATGTTTTCGTATAACCATAAATGTTACATATCACTTGTAACTTGACTGACACTTATTTACTTAACGCTTGCTTTATTCGTAAATATTTTGAATTACAATGCCAGGTTTCCAAGACGTGTAACAACTATATCGATATAACCAATGCTATCAACAGAACCGTATCGCGAGATACAGAGACCGTCCAGTACATGTAGAGAGTATTGATAAAATCTACCCCACGGTAACATTTGTTCGTATCGAACAAATATAAGGTGCACACAAACCCAATATTCATTGTAGGAACATTGGCACACACACACAACCAGTCGGCAGCTGCGACAGATTCGTATTTTTTGCACGAATACTGCAGACATCGATTTGCAATTTGCAACCGAGTAGCCGACCTTAATGTTTGCTACCTGCTATAAGGTTCGATGATAGCATTTTTTGCGAAGACCGAGCCTTAAATTAAGCATAATTTCCCATTTGGCAGGTGCATTCTTCGGCGACGCTCGAAATACATTATATACTCTCTTGTTATTAAAAACAGACTGCCTCGTTGGTCGAGTGGTTGCGAGCGTGACTGCTGATCAGGAGGTCCTGGTTTCAAATCCCGGGTCGGGTATTATTGGTTTTTTCTAATTTAGAATTTCTAGTAGTGACTCGGAGTCTAGAATTGTGTCCGGTGTGTGGCAATAGGCTCACCACCAATTCCAAGGGACTTAACGTATCTGGTGAAATGTGGGAGTGTACTACACTGCCTACCCCTTCGAGGATTAAAGGCCAGGTGTTACGTTTGTTATGAACAATTAGTACTACCCAAAGATTGAAAGAAACACTTCCCTGGAACGACTTATAATTATTATATTAATTTGATACATAGCTTATAAATAAATCGTAAATCATACTTAGATGTATAATACTTCCAAAGCAATTAATAAACACGCCATAGATCTATCTACTTCTAAATATTTAAATAGAACGCGAATTGCCGTAGATGCTGAAGCGTTATGTTCACATACGAACCAGTTTAATTAACTTCACACTTTATGAGGTTAATTACTAAGCTAATAGAACTTTGTCATCGGTGAGTACTTTAATATCGTACGTAAAGTCGAACCCAAAATTAAAATTCTAATATGCGCCTTAACCTTAATAGGATTTAATAAATCCTTGGACCCAACGCCATTCATCAAAGATAATTAAACTGACTATAGTCGATCTATTATTATAGTTTGATAATGACTATGATCTGTTATTGACTTACGAGTAATCCTGATTTTAAAACATTGCACTTCCATTTTTAGACACAAAAGAGGGACTTAATTTGAAATCTGAGTGGAATCTGATAAAAAAAATAATATTCAAAGTATTTGAATAAATTTTAATTCTAAACTTTTATTTCACCAAGAAGCTACATACTTGCATAAAGACAAAATTAACGAACATCTAAAATACAATTATGCAAATGATAGCTTTTGTTGGCTTCACGGATGTCATCAACGCATCTTGCGTTACAGCGAAAGAAAAACGGCGTCTAGAAATGAATAATGTTCTCGCTAACAAGATAGTAAACCTAATTTAATACATGTCTTCGCCTTCAACGTCTATTCGAAATTCTTAAGGTATTTTTAAGGTCCAAAAAAAGCTCAAGTTTTAACTTACAACATTGTATTCTAAAGAATTTCAATTAATGTACGACGTTTTTTGTTATAAATATTTGCTGTAATCAAATGTATGTTGATTTATGAGGCGCAATTACACAAATGTAGAACTCTTGAAAAAGCATTCTCAGTTATTGTCCAGGTCATGTGGATTTAAGTCTTCCATTATTCTTTCCTCAAGACAGGCATAATGCTGACGAAGAACATGAATAGCTTCAAGCACTCATAGATAATGGTTTGTTCCTGTCTCAAATGGGTAATAGCTGACAGGCAACGTAATCGACCTTAAGCAGTCAGGGTCAAAGATGCCTTGGATTGATCAATTCGCAGTGCTCAATAGAGATAATGCCGGATATTGGGCATTGATCGTCCACCACGGCCCGTTAGCAATGACTTACGTTTATGCGCCATTTGCGTTGTCGTAGGTCGGATTAATCATAGAGAACATTCATCGTATCGGTTATTTAAATAAGTTTCATAACACTTCTAAAATCCATCTCTAATTTCCAAATAGATAATCGTGTCACACTAGAAGTGATATCTCTATTAGAAAGCGTAGGAAACAAACATTTCTACAATACTCAAACATTTGAAATGAACAACTACAATTTTGGGATATTCGAAACGATTAGACAACCCCCCCCTCTCAATATGAGAGGAGACCCATATTCGAACAGTGGAATGACAAATGGGTCGATTATTATTTATTATTATTATTTTAGACAACTCTTTAAAATAATGGATAAATGGTATGTGGTGTTGAAAGAGAAAGAGATGTAGTTAACAGATGCTATTGTCAACAATTTTGAAAATGAATTAGATACTGAAAAATTTACAAGAGATTTCTACCTTTGGAAATTCATCGCTGTGAACATCCATAACAGAGAAGTATGACTGAGAATATGTCCGTGTCAGGGTCAAATATCTCTTGAATCAAACTCCCTCGGGCCGTCGACAGCACCGGCGCCGGAAGAGGAGCATCAATCAAACATCGGGTCTCTGCTAATGACACTTGGGGCTATCGCAATAACCTTGGAAATTTCTAGAATCAAACCATATTCAAGGATAATGGGTTGTTGTTTAAAAAAAATGACCCTATCCGTAATATTTTTAGGCTGCTTTAGTGTATACTTTAAAGGTAAGGATACTTGCCCTAAATTTGTCTGTTACACAACTAAGTAGTCCAAAATCTACGGAGTACAAGCTTTATGAGTTAATTTTAGCGATTTTTCCACCTCCTAATGACAATCAACGGTCAATAATTCTTTTCAAAACCATATATCGCATCTACAATCATGTCGTTTATCAATTCCAACTTTTATGTCACATGGTATTCCAAATTGTTAATTGTTTATTAGGAAACCGTGTTTCTGTTATCAATACTAATTACAGGTAATTAGTTAATTAGTGGAATATAATATTGGATGATAATGTTTGTCAATGTTTGTAATATATTCATTAAATAAATAAATAAATAAATAATTAATGAACCATAAGAAGTTGTTAAATAAAAAGGGTTTCTATAATTATTTACCATTAATTAATGTATCTAATGATTACGTTATTAAGACGAGGACTTATCTGCACCAATGCAGTCTCGGTAGCCATGTGTTGATGCGGAGTTACAGGGAATCTTTGGCAAGAGCAAAACCAGAACCTTTGAGAAACAATTCGCCAAAGATCCTAGTTCTCATTGCGGAATAGCTCAAAGAAAGGGCCCGCAACAAAGAACTCGTAGTGAGTAGTTTCGCTTAGCCCCTAAGGAGCGTCATTGTCGGGAAGGATGCCTGTTTTCGCGGGATGAGCTTGCTTAGTAATGGGATGGCTTGCGGTTTGCGAGCCGCGGTATTCCACTTATATATATATATAATAGGTGTAAAATGGCGGTTTTCTTTCTGCTGTCACCTCAAGGGATTAATTCAACGAGTTAATGAGCTATTATCTTTCTACGATATTCAAATATTTAAAAAAAACGTATCATCACGCCTGTAATCCCCGAGGGGGTGGGCAGAGGGGTAATACACTCCCACGTTTCCCCAGTTACGTTTAAATCCCATTGAATAGGTGGTGGATTTAAACCCAGGACCTCCCGATCGGCAGTCATGCTTGCAACCACTCGACCAACGAGGCAGTCAATATTTTAAAATAACAGCTACAGTTTTAGGATTCTCCAAATGTATTTTCTGTAAGGATTGATATATTTTTGGCACTCGGTACTCTCTGCCTACCCCATATAAGACCTGCCGTAACGACCTAATAAAAACACCAATTTATAGTGGTGTTGAAATCTTACTGTTTTTAATTATGTTTTACACCGGATAGAATAATAACCCATAGAATGGTACTAATTGTTATATAATTATTATTTTTTTTATACATTATTCCTTTAGATTTTTAACTACGACGTTTATATAAATATCTACAATATGGCCAACTGCTATAGTGAGATGACATTTTTGATCTATTAGAAATACACGCTATAAATTCAATCAATACAATCACTCGGCGATCAGCTGATTCAACTACGCTATTAAGCAATTATCAATTTCTCTATAGACCAGCTGTGTTAATTTCCTATAAAAGTTCGACCGAATATTTCCAACTAAACGCCACTTGGTCCCAAACAGGATGGACAATAGTATGTATCTCCTGTTATCTCTGTCGCGAATGAGGCCGCTGTCACTCTGTAGCTTGGACATTATCCTTTGTCGTATCCCTTGAATGTAATGTGAACTAATTGTAAATAACTCATACATGTATAATAAGAACTTTATTATTATATTTATACTATTCCATGGGATGTGAAACGTAACTGGTGAAACATATGTAGATCCTACAGTTCTCTGCCTAACCCTTTGGGGACTATAGTCGCGAAGTAGGGTTTTTTAATAACTTTAACCATGTGGATATACTTGATACGTTTGGAATATAGTATATTTACATAGTCTACTATAACCCTCGAGAACAGAAAAGTTTCATCATTTTTGGTACACCACTTGTGTTGTGTTGTAACGCATTTTATTAATAATGTCTAAATTATATCTAAAGACGGTTCAAATTAATAATAAATTAGTACATAGGCATATTTTTTGTTTTTGTTTACGATGTCGCATTTATTTATTTTGTGATTATTTACCTAGGGACTCGATGTTTACCAAGGAACTTTCTATCAATGCAGTATTTTTCTTCAAACTATAAAAAATATTAACCCCCCCCCCCTCTCTCCGTGTCCCGAGACACTTAATAAATATTAAACTATCGATTGATAAATATTAAATAGCTTATTGGAAACATAAATTAGGAATTATCAATGGTTTATACTTTATACATACAAACTTCCGATTGCTGGCCCGAAAATAAAGAAATTGTAACACATGATCTGTTCACAAAACGGATACATGTACTTACTCAAATCTGTATGTATATGGTGTATCTCAATATATGTGTGTTCGTAAACGTTTTACGATGCAGTTAAGTCGCTAATACACCGCGATGATTGTGTTCCCGCAATCACATAAAAATTCCTAACGCCCGGCCCGCGGCGCCGCGCACCGGAGCAGCCCGCTCGCGCATGTGTACAGTGGACATCTGTGTGGTTATAGGGCGAGAAGGCTTTTTGGTGATAAAATAAAAACTGTCTTGATCATATTTTGCTTACCAATAGCTTTGTTTGTTCTCAATTCTTGCCTTTGCCATAATTTTTTCTGATATTATTTCGTGAACTTTTATCTTTTACTTTTGGGCAGCGTTGTGTACCCGGAGTTGCTAGATTGGAGTCTTAAAATAAAAATACTTTTCAGAAGGCTATTAATCTCCAAAAACTACTGAACTCGAAAGGAATTCCGTTTTTTATGAAGGCTTATACATTTTTTGTAGTATTGTTCTTCGAATTATGTTATTAAAGAAAATTAACTTTTACCTACAAACATCGTATTCTTACTTTTAGTGTGCACTAAATATAAAATAAAAAATAAATTTTAAAGGACAATTACATTATTGAGAAACTTCATAGTCACTCCAACTATAAGGCCGTTGTTAAACTTTACGGTGTTTCAAAGCTATTGAGGCTTACATGGCTTTACTGTTTTACAGTGGAGCCAAATAAATTAGTCAGGTTCCCGGGAAGCACGTATATTTATAGGTTTAATCGGTGAGCCTAGTTTAGATTACAGTACATGAACCTCAACTGACTTGTCTCATATAAGATACTTCGTATTTGGCTGTATCGTAAATGTAGAAACTGAACCATGTATATCATATCTGATATAAGTATACTATAATTTACACGTTCTATTCACAAGAAAAGTGGCTCAATAATTAGCATTATGTAATTACTAATATAGTTTTAGAATATTTTTTTAATATATCATCTTCATTCCTCTATGGTGCCGCTATTGAGCACTGATTTCCGCTTAAAATTAGAGATGTTATAACCATAGTTTACCACGCTGATCAAGTGGTACGTGGCCAATTTTACATGACTCAAAGAACATTATAAAAAAACTCCAAAGCCTTCATGATTTCTCGCAGTTTTTCTTCAATTTACACCAAGTAATATATAAACTAAAAAACGCTCATAACTCAGTCAAGAGAAAGGTGCGTGCCAGGGATTCGAACCGCACATTTCCGGTGAAATCTAAACGACTAGCTAATCACCGCACTGATAACGTTATCTATATAAGTAATACGTTTAACTCGTTAAAAACGCTTATATATTATGTAGCATGATGTTTATCTTTAAGCATTTCTGGCACACTGTGGGTTTTTACCCAAGGATACCAATAATACCAAAAAGCTTATCTTTTGACACGCCTATTAGCTCAGTCCGCGGGCTAGACACGTTATAAAGCACACAAATATGTCGACGAAACGTCAATTGAAATACGTTAATACTCTAACAAAAGTTCAGCGGGAACGCAAACGAAATTAGCAAATGTGTTGACCTAAAATATAAGGCCTCGTCGAACAAACAGCGGACAACTGGCGAATGTATAAGGTCGAAAAAACAGACAGCGTCAGCGATATACATACATAATAATATGTAGTCGCGTCACATTGATCGCGGCTGCAGCTAACAAAAGCACGAATGAGATCTAGCAAGAACAATACAGGATTTGTCTAACAATAGCTAGCCACTTTTCTTATTTTTAGCCTAGAGTTACCAAACATGGTTTTTTTAAATCGCTATAATTTTCACCTATCAGAATGTCAAGTAATGCCAATAAAGTTCTCTTTCCCCTGTTCTTCTCTTCTGCACGCTGTCAGTTCTACAGAGCACTATGATCTTTTGGCGCATGTTCTAATAAAGCAAATTAACACGTGACGGGTCATGGACCTCGCACCCAAAGCCGCCCCCCGGCAATGGACCACGTGTGCACGTCCAAGTGTTTGTTGAAGATATCATTAAATGCCCACAACGGATGCGTAACAGAATTCACCAATCTCGTCGCCTCGTAAAATGCGGAACTTTATGCTTTTCAAACAACTCTGGCTCTGTTTGATATATTATATGTAGGTATATTTCGATAATGGACGTCTGAGAAAACGCAGATTTTATCTCTAATATACAAGTAAGCATCTCTAGTTCGTTCTATTCAATGTATGTACGTATGTATCATACGGTCAATGTCATCTCATTGTTATGTTTCGTTTATACTGAGAGTGAATTATATCGATGTTAGAGTCAATATATTCACTTTTTAATTAACTAAAATATTTAAGGTAAAGCTAATTTTTTTTAATTATTTGAAAAGATGCTTAAGCACACCTATGGAGTTTCTTTCGCCGCTTCTTCTCCATAGCGAGGTATCTTCCGAAG
>DWME01001280.1:0-25753 GCA_018244795.1 Parelbella ahira ahira
CGTTCTTCTCGTCATCTCGCCGAGCAGAGATCGCTGCCTCTCGGATGCAGCGGCTACTCGACTGCCTTCCAGAGTGACTGGGCGAGTGGAGGATGGCCGTCAACGTCAGTAAAACGGTCGCCACACGTATGTATTGTGGTGGGATGCGTAGAGTAGAAGATCGAGCTCAGTGGCGTGCCATTGGGGAGGCCTATGTCCAATGGCAGTAGACGATGACAAGTCGATAGTGTGTGTGTAGGTATGTATGGGAATTCGTTCGCTACGTAGAATGAAGATTAATTTAGTTCTTTTAATTGCAAATTTATGTAAACAACTCAGGGTATAAAGGCATTTGTGCATTTGCCCCAGTTTTGCTGTGCGGTTGTATTTGCGGTTTGCGCAGTAACGTGTGGCTTAACCGTCATAAAACCTTTATTAAATACAATTTTTTACAGCATAATTATTAAATATTCACACTTACAAACATTTAATGTACATATCACTCAAATGTTGCAAATTACTCAAGAATGAAAATCATACAAATGAAAGAAAACTAATGAATCAAATTAACTGTATGAAACAAATCTAATGAATGTAGAATTAATATATTAAGCGTATTGTAAATCGTCATCAATTTCTGTGTAAGATCTTTGGAGTCTTGAAACGCCTTAATAATTTGCAATTATACGAGAACGAATAGCCTTTATTCAGTCCTTAAACAAAAACAAGCGCTCCTATTAAGCAATTTATCCTTAACTTCGCCTTTATTCTTTTCCATTTTAGAAGACGCTTTCAAGGATCACTTATTCAAAACTTTCCTCTGAATCTCGCATTCAAATGAGTCCACTTCTTATCAAGATACAAGTTACCTTTATTTACAAAAGGAGGGAACAGCAAATGTCCGAGTTCATTGTTTAAAAGTAAAGTAATAATGAATAAAGTTAAGTCAAGTCAAATAATCATAAAGATCACGGAAGTGGGAACGCAAATTCTAATGAAATGCTCTCTAATTATTTTTCAATGTAGCGGATGTTATATTTATTTAACAAACGTCTCTGGTGTGGTGGCCAGTGATTCAGTGGTTAGTGAGACTGCTGATTGTCTACTCTATTCACCTATTATTTTATATACATATAGTATCTACTGTCCAGTTATTTTTAGGTTAAATTGCAAATTAAAATGTTTATGTTATATAACAAAATTCAAACATAGAAAAAAAAACTCTCACACTTATTAAGATCTCGCAGATGTTACAAACACATTATAAGGAACAGTCTTGAAGCAATAGTGTACTCGACAGTACCATGAATTTTCAAAATATGATACATAGGTATTCTGTCTGATTATTACCATTATATAAGTGTTTATTATGAATCTATATACAATCACTGAATCGCAATTGCCATTTGCTTTTAATGGGTACAGTCACGTTCATAATTGCGAAACGTACTAAAATTGTCACAACATGCATGCTATAACGCCCCTCAAACATAGTTAAATGTTTATTTCCCACTTGTTTCGAACAATTTTGAAGTACACTTCACCGTCTGCTGATTCTGAGAGCTCTGTAATACAGTTGTAATGGCTCCGAATAAGGTTATTGTTTTCGTCAAATGAGTGTAAGTTTCATAGCTTTAACCGTTTCAAATAGCATAAACGAATCATTTAAAATGAAGTTCAGTTTCGGGGTATATATTACCAATTAAAACGAGCTGGTACTATAATGAATAGCTGTGGTTCATTGCGAGATTTGGACAGATCTTGTACATGCGAAGTCAAAGAAGCACCAAGTTATGATATGAGGTTCTTCTTTCTTTGATAAAATTCCTTCGACTTACCACTTACCATCACGTGGGCCGCCTGCCTATGCCTATACCTTGCTTTGCCTTTTAATAGAAAAAAAAAGGAAATACTTTCTGGGCAGAAGTGGTTGTGGTCCTGGCAAATGCGAATGTGTATACAATCTTGAACTATGATAATTCCCGTGAACTTCGAACTTAAGGTATACCTATATCTAGTGCACCCTATATCTAGTGCACCCTAGTCCGTAAAAAGCTCTACTTTGATAACTGGAAAATACTAACTATTTCACTACTTCTTAAAACACTTTCTTTAAAGAGTAATTAAAGAATAGAAGCTATCGAGTTATTAAAGAGGAACTGTTGATGATAGGTCAATTTCAGTAGAACTATCAAATAGGTAACGTTGATAATACCTAGACCAAATTCAGTGCAGCTATCACAATTATAGGCTAAGTTTAGTAAGACCAGACATGCACTGGTAAATTGTGGGTTATATAGCAAATAAGGTAGTTACTCAGTGTCCGCTAAGTTCAACCATTGGTGGAACAAGTGGGATATTAATTAAAATTTTGGGGACTTCTATCTCCTACGAGTGGATTATGTCGCGAAAAATAACTCTTACAAACTTTCTGTTTTCAACCGCTCGGTGTGGCTGACAATGTACAATACTAATTGCATAAAATCAAAAATTTATGATCAAGCAGAGTTTATTCTATTTGGGCGCAGTTTTTCAAGATTTATCAGTTTGTGTTGAAAGGTACTAAGGTAAAAGCAAAAGTCACTTCATCTTCGTCATATTAATTTAGCTCCTAGTCTCCTCGTCTGGTAGTTTGTTTAATCATACCGTGTACTCGTAGATTTACCAATTATCAATTAGTGTTTGAGTATTAAGTGTATCTTGGGCTATGTTCTATCAATTGTTAAAATGTATCCTTATTTCTAGTATTTGAACGAAATGTTCTAGTATTTGAACATCTAGCGAAAGCCCCGGTTATTATATGAACTTCTTACTTTTCTTACTCGCCCCCTTAAAACCTTATACTTAGTCATTCTCCATCTCTTTATAAAGGACTATAAAAATACAAACATGTTTTGAGCACTTAACAGTGAGAGAATATTATAACTAGTAACTTATTACGCATCATACACTCAAAAGAGAATTGTAGTAGGTATATTTATTTCTATTTTTTGTTTCATTGTTCAATAGAACTGTATAGGTAATGGAAAGTTTAATTATGTCCTGTAACTGGAAGTCGACGGATTTTAACGCTGAGCTGAGAAGCTGTAATTGGAAAGGACTCTACGCTGTATTCACGGTAGTTTTACTACAACTAATGAGCAGTTGGTTTCATGTGACGAATCGTTTTGACGAAAGGACTGCGTCCTGCTTTTACGTGATTGAAATAGATGTTTAGTTGAGTATGTTGTATTTTCTAAACATTGACATTCTAAAGTTAAAAATTACATTTGACCTTGTTTTCAATTATTATTACGCTTTGTAAATTATTCTTTTTACTTATCGAAATAGAACGTGGCTTGATTAATCAGGGATTTTTTAAAGTATTAAATCGGTTATAGTCGGTTCTTATCATTTGCATCTTGCGAGCGATCTGTACGTTTAAGCAAAACTGAGTGCGGATGTCACAGGGATCTGTGTGACCTATGGTGACAAAATTATGTTAAGCATTCGGTATTAGTTAACAGTAACTGCCAGTAATACAACTTCGTCCGAGACCTTTAAGGTACCTTTAAATCATCTAAATAAGTAAGACGATCTTGGTTACTTGATCACCAAGATCTACCCTGTTAAGTTGCAATGCACAATGAAATGTGTATTTTACCGTGACCAGAAATGTGTATTTTATTTTTTGTCTTTCCAGCAAATGAATTTCTCTATTACTGCTATATTTTATTTATTCATAATGTAACTGTAATGTTTTTGAATCTTTATAACATAATATTTATAATACTAGCTATAACAATAATATATAAAATATTTATAATGTTAGCGTTATTATTTTAATTCTTTAACCTTTGTCATATGTTTTTTTTTTATTTTACTTCTATGTAGGTAATTGTCTCGCAGGCAGGTAGGGGAGTGAAGGGATTGTAATTGAAAACACAATGTTATTAATAGATATTATTTATTAAGTTAATGGATTATATCCAAATACCATACATATTCGAGTTTCCAATACAATTAGAAGAATGAACGGATACATATGAATTATTTGAGGCCAGAGGCATTGGTATCTAAGTAATAAATGCTTTTATTATATCAACGTTTTACATCAAATAAAATATTGAATAATGTAAAAAACATTCAAAGCCAAAGAGACTTAATGTGTGTTAAAGACGTGAATGGTTTTTATAAATTCGATAATACTGTATTTTTTATGATTTAAATTAGAAAATCTATTTTTTACAACTTCAATAATAAATTATTTATTATATTCGTTCATATCAGTCACTAATGCCTCTTTTCTCGAAATTTTTATTAATCATAATACATATTTAAAGGTATTATATAGTTACAAGTACAATATTAAAGTAACGAGCAAACCAACAAGAAAAGTCGAATTTGTTAGTTGTATAAGTCGTGACTATATCGTTTGGCCTTACGTTTTACCAATTCAGTTATGTTACCAACTCAACAATCTACCAACTCAGTTATGTTAGCATAACATATATATATATGTATTATTATTCGGATAAGTTTTCTCTTGTTTATACTTTTAATAACTAGTTAGTATTGTTTTGTGCGAATAAAGTATTCAAATGCGTACATATCATTCGTTTCCCTTTATAGAAATTGAAATCGATGGACTGATTTGAGGTTCTTTACATCAAGATATATAGTTACGATTCTACATATAGGTATAAGTATAAGATATCCTTTGTTTATATGTACCATTTTAAATTTTACCTATGTATATGAGCAGATTAAAAATACTGATCATTAAAATTCTACAATAAAAATGTTTTCAATTTTGATTTTTCCAATTGTGTCGTATTCGTGTTTTATTTTAATTTTCAAAATTATTCAAGCTATGCAGTTTTAATTAACACTGGCATAAGATGTTAATGTAAATTTTTGATATAGTAATATAACAGTTTAGAATCGTTGCTACCAATGAGTTTTTTAAGATTATTATCCAAATTTTTCCATCATGCACCTATATTTTTTCGTAGTAAGTGGTTATTAATAGATATGAAATATTTAACCGGAAATTTCGCATACATAGATTACTTGTATACACTGCATATACATATTATAACAAAATCGACTTTTCTTCACGTAGATACATAATTATATTAAGAAAAGGTTTTTTTTTAAAGAAACAATATATATTTATAATTCTTAATATATACGATAATACTAGAAACTTATAATAAATACGTAAGACCGTAGCACTTTGCTGACTATGCAGTGCTCGCATGACGGATATTTTTGAGTAGACAAAGAAGTTGTCGTGGTAGTCGCTTTAGTTTGGAAAGACTTATCAAAGTTCTTTAAACACAACATTAATAATTAGGTAGATTTTGCTGTGTTCTTCATAATTTTCTCTTTTCAACTCAATGTTCACGATGCCATGCTGTAGAATATTTACGGTCGACATAACAAAGTATAGCCAGAAAAATACTATCGTTCCTTAATAATCTTGAAGTTAGTAATTAAATGCAAACAAAGCATCGCGCCATGGGGTTGGGTTCAGTAGAGGAACAGTGCGTCCTTGAAGCAGTAAAAATATTCTACGTTGCAAGTTTTTGTAAAATCGAGGGAATAATTTATTCAGCTGCTGTTAATACGCGTAAATTTTCGATCATGATCATCATTGATCGTCTTGTTAGTAGAAGAGGTCACAGTCATAATAGAAGTGACTTGGAAACGTTGACAAATGTCAGATGTTTTATCAGATGATGATAAGTTGCGTCTTACCATTGCCAGCTAACAGCTAACAATGTCAAAGTTCGAACTGGCTGCATAGTGTTATAGAAGTCCAATTGAGAGTTGTTTCTCATTAAGATTATACACGTGTTAAAGGCCGCTGAAATATCAAATAATGCACACAATAAAAATGCTAGCAAACACAAACGAATACACGCGATACACAATGTGTGGCACACGTAACATAATATTTCAACAGTCATTTATTAGATGTCCCATGCTTGTGGAACAAATGACTCTCGCATGCAGCTCGTCACACATCCCTCTATTACAAAGTGATTTTTATCTGCTGCCAGGAAGTAAAGAACACTTACGGTAACCTGAAACGAGTAGTTTTTTACACTCAGTTATTCTGTATAGGAATGTATGACGCCACTGTCCACATCAACGTATTGCCGCTGACGTTACACATTTAAACACATAAAAATCAAACGGACACATCACAATGAAAAAATAAAAAAACTCACACGCACAAAATACACAGCTTACATAAAAATGTTAAAAAAATGCTTACATCATAAGATTTGTGGAATAAATTAGGTTTTACAAAACTAAATGACTAACTTAATCACAATAATACTGTGCGTACGAAAACCGAGACAAAAACCCTGAAAAGCATAATAAAGTTGTACATAAATTTAACACATTAAGACATTATTAAAACAATTAAAATATTCCATATATTAATTTAAAAATATATTAAAAGAAATAGAAAACTATTCTAACGCTACTTTCACCCCCCCTGTTGCAATATTTTTAACAAAGAAGAATATGAATACTTTTGTCCTATGTCAATAATGTGTAAGCTCCTTAATATCCTTCACAAGCCTATACCATATTTTTACAATTCGTCTAAGCACTTCCTCACGTACGAGTATATCGAACGTCTAACCATTCATTCCCGATTTAAATTTATCGATGTAATATATCGCATAGACCGCCCGTGCTAATGCTTACATTACGATTAATTTTACGAGTATTAGTAGATACATAATATTACCTACAAGAGCTTCTGCTCCGTAAGCTACTGATACATATCAAATTAATAATAAACTAATGATATATTGTTATGGTTTTTTTTATTTAGACATGTAAGGAGATATGTCGGTATATCACAAATTGCGAAAAGTAACCGGGGAATTAGTTCAAAAAACTTCATACAATACAATATACTAAGCTTATTTAAAAATATATATGAGTATAAATACAATACTAAATTTATGGACCAACGTGTTAAAAAGAATAATTCGTTTTACGAAATTTTACAAGTTTACGATAGTCTTAAGTTTTATTCAACAAGGTAACCCTAACGATATATTCTTCGGATACAATCTTGATGTAATCAACAATAACGTCATTTCTTTACGAAAACATCACGTTATTGCTAATTATCACGTCTTATCATCTATTTTTACAAAGTTAAATAAAGCAAGATCAGATGAAAAATCTAAAAAAAATATTTACACCATCTATAGTCTAAATTTTGAGAACACAAAATAAATACAGACAAAACAGTGCAATCATTATGCTAAAGCCAATTCAAGTGTTAGGAAAACGATTATGAATAGCTTGTTTGCAGTTATAATCGTAATGTAGCATACATCTTAAAACCCTCAAAAATATTTCTCTTTTACACCCCGCCCCGCCCCCTCAACGAAGATCCGTCAATGTGGCCAATCGAATAATCCATTAAACAAGCCTTGGTAGTCGTAAGCTTCATCTCACCGAACTATATGTAATGATAATTTACTCTATGACAATATGAATAATAGACGAGACGAACACAGAAACGAGACACGGACACAAAACACGTAAAAACAAGTCACACAAACATTTGGACGATCGGACCCAGAGAAGATCACTAAATTTATTATTCAATGATCTCAATGGCCGGAAATCGAACCCGTAAACTTTTACGCGACAGACGATCAAGATTCCGTCGCATCAAGAAAAGCTCTGCCAAGCGCATCGTCCAAAAATAAATCAGTACATATTTAAATTAAATACACACATTTTTTACAAACCCAATAAATACATTTAAAATACCCATAGATATACATATATAGATAAAAGAATTACACGAAAGCTGATTGGAGTCAATTCAAATAAACTAAAATAACAAAATGTTTGTATTAAATAAAAGAATGTTAAACAAATTTATCATTACATTATAGTTACAACATAACAATAATAGAAACAAAACATATATAATTCTTAGCTCTATGTGCTCACAAAGAGATCTTTATTCTATATGTCCATAGATCCCTTTGACGAGCACCTTAACCGACTAATACCTAATATATTGAAGAATTGTTTAAAATTAAAATAATTGTTGAAAATATTTATAGAATGAACACATCACGCAATTTATACAAACTTTTCGCTACTTTACTATATATGAGTAGAGGCGTGATGTTGTAAGTTCGTAGTGCGTTCGTGACCATTCTATACGACGGCTTACATTCACAAATTATACATGTTTGAGGAGAACAGCCTATACTATAAAAATCAAAATAGCTAATTCAATTAATATATATATATTAAACAAAGGCCAATATTAAAAATAAATAATAGGGTATAGTTTAAACGCAAAAACAGCTAAGATAGAATCAGCAGCAATATGATTGTTCGTCAATCCTGGCTCTTTACGGGGTATTCAAATCTTATATTTGCGTCCTAGTACTAGTATACGGATCTGGAAATATGTATTTTTTGACCCTATAGTGATCTAAGTCCTGGAGTTCATTTTAGAAAATAAAAAAGAATAAAAGCTACATTAATTTAAGCATAAAAGTAAAATTTACAAAAATAATATACGAGTAGTACATGTCATTAACATGACATAAATAAATCAAGACGTAATAAAAATCTAAATAGATCAAGATCAGGGAAGTATAGACAGCTGGGAGGAGAAACAGGGATATCTAACAAATCTACGGGACCCACCAAGACGTACTTTGTCGATTGGTGAGCAAAACAACCAAAAAACTGGCAAAACCACTCGTCATCGAAACAAAAATTGATTTGGGGGTTAACAATAATGTTCGCGGGGCGTACGATGTGACGGCTCATAGTATACGGGCCCTTATGCACAGGGAAACTCGTTGTACCTCGACGAACTAACTCGTCACCGTCGCACCGCTCCCTCGCTCACATCTTTCTATGCTATCACTTAAATCTATACTTCTATTCTACGCAATTATTGCTTCGCGAATACGGGACCCCCGCGGTTCCTTATAGCAACTTTCACGGTTTCCGACGAGTACTAAGTTAAAACGTTCAGAACCCATAAAAAATACGTTGTGGTTCGGTTAGTTATTACGCACTTTAATACTATTAGACGTTTCGTAATGGCTCAAATATTTAATTTTTTTTTATCTTGATTTTTCATTTATGTTCCGAAAAGAAATCTCGTGCTCTACGTGTTTAATTTTGCCAAACAATGCTATCTACGAAACCACACGTTACACTGACGATGTCGATTTCAAATCTACGCAGCGCCGATAACCACAACGTACATTAAATATAAAAAACCTCCTGTAACCTATAAAAGTAACAAATGCCTATTTAAGGCTAAACTATACATAATAATTTAAACCGGTTTAAAAAAAAAGTTTAACAATCGAATCAAATAAAAATTTGTGTCACGTGATTTTACTGTTATCACATTAGGAATTTGCACATTTGAATCTTAAGGTTTCTAAGCTAATTCTGTTGAACCAAAGATGTCAATTAACTCAATTCACTTTGCCTATTGCGTTTCGACAACCTTGTATCTGTAATAACTTGTAAAAACATTAGAAAAGAACAAATCAATATTTATGAACTGAAGTGGAAGTTCTTAGAGCAAAATTATAATTTGATACACGGTACAATATTATTATAATAACTTTCAACGAAAACATAAGAAGTTATTCAAGCTGTAAAATCACGTGAAAACTTATACGAATTTCGTATATAATTTTAACTTAATATTTCATTTAAAACCGTGAACTTTGGCCACGGCGAGTGAACTAACCTATGTTATATATTATATTGCGTATATATATGTATAATATGTATCTTTCTAATTGATTGGTGTATGTCCTTACTTTGTTTATTGATATCATATTTACAGTTACTGTAACGTAGGTATTACTTATATCGCTGCAACTATTACAGTTCATATCGAAACGGAACAATGTACGTAGCTTAAAGCTACTTAGTAAATAAACAAGCATATATATTATATTGTTATATACAAAATTTACACCAGGTACCTTACATGATGTGATGATGAATTTTCGACCCTTCCTCAGGTTGAACTTAATCTCTATAGTTAGGAGAAGTACTATCAATTTTAGTGTGTCATTTAATTAATAATTAAAACGGGTCTGTAGAATCTGAAGACGCCCAGTCATCTGATGATCAGATCAGTCACCTGTTGCTGAAACTTTGACAATTGCGTTCGACCTGAGGTGAGTATAAAGTGATTCTGCGATCGCGTACGGATACGATTTAATAAAAGAAGTTGTTCACTTGTAATTTCCCACTAGGAGAGTAATTAAGAAAAAGAAAAGGAAGATGGAGCAAAATACAAATATCTGTAAAACCAACCAAACACTTCTAACTAGAGGAAATCTGATGAAGATTATATGAATGCAAATATGGCAAAGTGGCAAACGACCTGTAGTACGAGTATAAGATAATATTTAGACTTATTAAACATAGTGCGAAATGAAAAAAATGAATGAATGTGTAGGTGAATGAATGAATGAATGAATGGGTGATTTAACAAAAATCGTTTAGAAACTACTGTTGAATTATTAAGGAACGACAAGATACTTTTCTATGATGATGGCTAATGTTTCAACACCTTTATGACTTGCGACATCATTGTAAAATATATATCGGTACTTTATTAAAAGCCTAAGAAAACTGTTAGGTAAGAATAATTAATCAACAGTTTCTCGATTGACGCCGAAAAAAGTAAGTAATTGCTTAAATAAAAATCATGGTTTATTGTACGGGCTTTAGTTAATCGCTGTATTGCATGTTCAATAAAACAAAGTAGTGTGGAGCGAAAATGTATTTTTTTTTCTTTCCTTGCGTTTATTTAACTTTGTATCGGGTTTTTGAACATGGTAGCGATTAAAAAGTGGCATAGATATTGTTTTATATAGGTACTAGCGATTATTCGCGATATAGCGATATACATATATATTATTATTCTAGGCGACTAATGGAGTTTGAACAGTCGAAATGAGAACAATAGTAACCATATTGAGAAACAATATTACATATAAAACAATAACTTAATATAAAAAATATCTGGAACTGTTATCTACGAAATTATTACAAAAAAAATCATAGTCATTATAGAAGATGTTTGGCGAGAATAATAACACTACAAGAAGGACAATAACAGTTCAAGAATTGAGAACATAACATATTAAAGAAGAATTATTTGACGTATTACAGGAGTCTTATGGAAAGACGGACAATACTTTTTTCATGGCGTGATCCATACAATGGCGTGTCTGTATATTCCTGCAGCTGTGATCGAGGCCGCAATGAAAGAAAAAATACATTATCGATGTAATAGTCTAAAGGTGTTGATTAATGTAGTAAGGTACCAGGTCCTTGTTGAAGTCGCCTCTTACGACACGTACAAGGATATCGGTGGTGAAATTCTTTATAATCCGAAGCAATAAAAATGTTGCTTTCGCGTCAAATGGCATCTAATCCCTTTTTATACGTTTCTGTTTAAATATTTCTGCATTTGTAACGAGATTGTATCCTGAAAATTGAATTTTGTGTTTTACAAAGTTGGATTCAACTATTTTCTTGCGTGTTGGTCGATTTGTACGGAGCTAATCAAATCCATTATAAATCTTTTTATGCTGGAATAAGATAAACATAGAACGGTTTTAAGGTCAATAGCAAAACTTAGTCTTATTTTACTTTGAGGCATGCAAATTTAAAAATCATTAATAATAGATAATAATAAGAATGCATCAAAAAAATTAATTATAATTTAGTAGGTGACGATGCCATTTTATAACATTTCTATTGCAACGGATTATCCCCGACACCACACGGGGAATAATCTCAAGTATCTAAAAACTCATATGAGATAAACATACTCGTACATATTACCTAATATACAAAACTGTTCAGAATATAAAATGGTACTTTAATAGGGACAACACGCAGTAATATAAATAGGCATAACTAATATTTTGCGAGGAATACTATTAACCGAATATGAACAAAATTGAATACAAAACTATACGTGTAGACTTCTAATATAGCCCTATTAATACCTAAATTGTTCAAGTTACTTCTGTACGTCTGAAGTGGAATGGGGTCGGAAAATAGCAGGGAATGTATAATCGTCGGAAATAGTGCGACTTGTGTCGTTATTGTTATCCCAACATTAGTACTGTTGTCTAGCGGCGAGAACTGAAAAAATACACATATTAATACGTATTACCTCGACAGTTTTTAAAAGTATAACGCACACACACACACGCAGTTAAAGAAATCAAAAATGTTGATGCAATGGTATCGATTTCTATAACGTTAATATCTGATTCGGGGTCCTTTCATAACTGCTTTTAACTGTGATTTATACCACAGTTACCACGTATATAATCGACCAAATCGGTTATAAACTATTCGGTCCTAAACTTATATCTACTTTCGTTAAGTTACTTACATGTTAGTTAATTACGTAAAAGATGTGTATCAACTTTTATTTACATATTTACATGATAATCGTATGTTATTTACATGGTTTTTATTGTAAAATGTATAAGTTATCGACACATCTACCAATTTACATCTATTGAAGTATATATAGGAAGTAACATAAAAAATTAGTGAACTTTTTCAGTTGATTGGACCATTTTATCTCTTAGTATAGGTGCGTAACTTTTATTAGATGGATAAAACATTATATGTAACTCGAACGTCTTCTGACTTGTAATTAATAACGTCTTGTAAAATTTAGTTGTAATATTTAATTATCAGCAGTTTTATCAACTTTGGCAAGATTTAAAATATAGAGACTTTTTCTCGATTACCTCAAAAAAGTTACAATTATACGTCAAGAAAACAAAATGAAACAAGTAATTCAATATAAATAAATGAAAGTCAACCTAAAGTACATATTTTTGGTATTTCATAGTTTTTTTATTTTTTTTATTTTTTTAATATTTTATAATTTTTTTGCACCTCATTTTATTTTTTATATTTTTTTTGTTTTTTTTTTTATTTTAATTTTTTTCGTATTTTTGAAGCGACTACTATTTACAGCTGTAAATAAAGAAATATGTCTGTTCGCTATATTATGTTACGACTAATGTGAACAAGTTAGACCATTACTTAATCTTACGATATTTTGTGTTTAGAACATGTGATCATTTGCGAGTATTACCTACAGTTTTGATTTTCATCTTTTTATTAAGTTTTATTGACATGGTCACATCGCGAAAAAACATATTATCACTATACGTAAAAGCTAAGATATTATTGTAAGTAATCCTAAATTTATATAGTACATTACAATCGTAACCTATTATTGCTTTATGAATATACGTACAGCGCACCCTTGCGCCGGTCACAACGAAAATGTTTAAAATTTAAATAATACCTTCGGCCCTGTTCTTTATTTTTAGTGTATATGTATTACGAGAAAGTGGAAAGAAGCTTTGAAAATATATTTAGCACCAAAAAATAGATAATTCACTAGTATTAACAATAAAATAATAAATACATTTAACGGTTCATATTGTGGTATACTGGTAAAGGTATGAAGAGAAGAATCTGTCTGTCATCTTTCTCCGATAATATTTAATTTTTATAAATTAATTAATAAACATTTAAATAATAAATGAACCAATATCGAACTAGTGAATTATCGTCCCTGATTAGTCGACATCGCGACACGCACAGGGAAGGCGGTGGCGCATTTTGAACCCCGGTCACCACGCGGGGAGTCCTTATAATTAATTTGTCCTATAATTAATTTATTCCATAACTAACTTATCCTATAATTTATCATTACTTTTGAAATCTTCAAATTACTCGAGATATTCCATTTGTTAAACGGGAAACATGAACAATAAAGGCAAACAATGATTTGCATAAAACATTAGGATTTGATACAAAAGAAATCTTAGTGTATGTATTAAATGTTAACAAGATATAAGTAAGAGCAAGTTTGATCATTATGAGCACTGAGTTACAGAAGAATTCACGATAATTTACCAGTTAAAGTTACATAGCTTGCACTGTTTGAAAGGTTCAATTAACTAACAGGTCGGTTAGGAGTATATTTGTTTGCATTAAATAGTTAGACAGTTTTCAAAAGGTGATATTCTTAATAATTTATATCTTTATGTTGAACGAACGTTAAAGAAATTTGTTTTGTTTTTTAAATTAAAACCTTTATAAAGAATCTGCAGTGGGTGGATTGTGAACAAAACGAAATATGTCATCTCATGGCTAAGGTGTAGGTATATTATGGTTTAAGCCGCTTCGGGTCGTGAGATATTATTTTATTTTATAGATATTATGAGGGTAAGGGAAGTTTCACACAATTTGCAAATTAATTTTACTAAGAAATAAAATATAATACAGGTTATGATATATATATATTTATGTCTTTATACAAAGTATACCGGTTTTGAGGATATTATTTCACACATATATTTATGAGCGAAAAGTCCTGTCAATTTATGGGATACTATGTATAAAAAATTTGTTGAATTATTTCTACGACGCAGAATAACCCAAATCAAATTTGAGGTTCTTGAATATACCAAATCAACTTACATTACATTTCTCCACTGGATTGCGTGTAAATAATAAAGTAACACCAATGCGTTCCCTGAAGAGAAATTCTGCGCGAGTCGTAGAGACGTTGGTCAGTATGCGCTGATGTATGGAACATGTACTAGAGAGCCGTGGAAATTCTCTAGAAGATCTGCCAGCGCTTACACCTATCAACACAAGTTTTGCACCAACGCCCGTAGTACTTAATATTCATGATATAAAAACGATCGTGGTACAGCGTATAACAGTTAAAGGTAAGCGTGAGTTGATGCTGTGAACACGTTTAACAAGTTCATAGTGAATAAATAAATTAAATGCTAACAAATATTTAACGTCATAATCAATACCATTGCGTGTCAACCATCAAAGTATACAAAATTATTCATTTACAGCTTCGATACATTGTTCCAATTGAATATTATGACATTTTATTTATGTACCGACTTATGATTTAAGTAATACTCGTATATGTATAATTAAACATCAAATTATTTAAACATTTGAAATAATACCCTAATCGCAATTAGACACATCTCAATAATATATTATAATCTAAAATCGATCCATATATCTGGGGCCTACTACATTAATATCTTATATGAACAAATTTAATATATCTTGTTGATACACATCTAATATTCTTAATTAACAATATAATCTGTTAATATTTACATTCTACTCGTTTCTTAAATATAATTATTGCCGTGTATGAATCCACGTGTTCTCCAGTTCTCCTCCTATACCTATATCTATGTTTATGTCGCAAATACGTTTTATACAACGCCAATAAAGTTTAATAAACTAGACCAAAACTTAAGACCGCAACATCAAAATATTTTGAATTTGGAACACCGAATCCAACTTCGTGATTTTAAACGGTGTCTATGAGTTTCGAATTTGGAACGTTCAAATCAACTTGGTGTCCATGGCTTCTCTTGTTCCAATAACGCACCTTTAATTATGCCCATTTGGACTATTGTTGAATCTGCTTTGTTATTTCGTTATTCTATTAATTATTGCAAATACAAGTTTAACGGTTCGTAAATTTCGCCTGGTCACTGATTCATGGTGAAGTTTGTAACAGACCGCTTGGTGTTCCAGTAACGCCTTGTTATATTCAAAACTGGAACACTTTGATTTCGGGGTTTTTTGATTTTAATAGCAACGAACATAGACGTCTTAGTACATATATAACGAACCTAAATGTAAAGGAACGTTCACCGGTTTTATTATTAACTATTTTTAAACGCAAGATTTGTGACAATCAACCAATAGTTGATTTAGTTATATGTATGTATAAAGTCCCATGGAACGAATATGACAAATCGAAACGTATTGAAACGGCTTCTTAGTCTGGTATTTAATGACCGTGGCTTCTAACCTGGAGATTATGGGTTCTAATTCCAGAACTAATATTTATGAAATGAACAAGGTTGTTCGTTTTGCGTCTGGTAAAATACCTGTTTAGAATTTTAAATGTCGTGGCGTTGCGAATGCGTTGCTTTTAATTTGTCTTTAGATAATATTAAGGGCTTGTCTAATATAGGTACATAGTTTGCTAGGTGTTATAATATTAGCTGTTATATGCCCGATGATTGCATCGCCCGCATAATTTCCGGTAACTTTGGCTTATTGCAAGACTTAATAGCCTATTAAGATTCAATGTCACCCTGTTATCGGTGCTAACACAGAACACGCTTCTCTGTGATAGCCAATCTAGCGTTTTAGAGTCTTGTTTCAATTACAGGGCCATTATTGCCCCTAAGATGGAATAGGAAAGCATTCGGACATAAACTTTAATTTTCTATAACTTCTTCAAATGTAGCACGTTTCTGTAGTCTTATTTATTTCACACTGGATTGAACCTCGTATTTGGGACTTTAACAGTTAACTATAGGATGGCCCTGAATAAAACGTTTTTATTTCAAATACGACATAAACGTTGCTAGATTAAATTATACCTAATAAAACATACTTTATTATTAAATAATGTGCAATAGTTAAAAAAGAGTGCAATTTAATTAACTGATACCAATCATTAAATAATTACAATCAAACCTAAATATTTGTCAAACGCAATTAAAAAAGTAATTTATTGATTTGATTCAAACTAAATTAACTATAAATTCAAATAAAACGTTTGTGTTCTCTGTAAATTATAAAGATAATAACAGAATGACAGACAGAATGACGATTTAAATTGTGAATAAAATATACATTTTTAAAATATACACTAAGATACAGATAAAAATTGAAATTATATTAGCAATATTAATATTATTAAAAGCTATTTAATAAATAGCAATTGCTAGTCAAAACGAATTCAAGTAGATAAAAATAATGTAGTCTCAAAACCAGTCAAATCGTACACAAAACCGTGTGAAGCAAGTCAGGAATCATTTTCAGATTTAATGTTAAACTACCTATTAAAATTATGGTAATAAGTAACATAGACCGTCAAACCGACAATTGGTAGCAAGATCAAAGTAACTAAAACAGTTTAAAATAATTTTGTCTACAGTAATACATTACATTTTATACACAATCTAATCGCGAAGATAACAACTCAAAATACGTTTTTTTGTTACTTTTTAATTTTTTTTTTTATTTTATCATATGAGTAATACAATATAACTAAATGTGTCTAATTGCGATATTTAATACGACTATTTGACGAATTCTTATCAGCCCCAATCTTTAATCATAGTAATGTCTTCTTACCTCCGGATTAAAAGTGAATTTCCGAGAATGCTTGCCGTATCCTTCTTCTGTAACACAAATCGTTCTTAAACTTAAAATTATTTGCACACAAAATACCGATATCATAAAAAGCGTTTAAAGTTAAATATAATTTCGAGGGATCTCCCCATTTATCGGTACCGAATCGCTTTTAGCTCTTACAAATCTTTTTGCTGTATGTATGATTTTGCTGACTTTACTATGTTCTCAATCGGAATAAAGCGAGCGTTACGTTTAAATGTAAAGAAAATTGTGATTGAATTTCACTTGTATTTTTTATATAAACGCAATAAACCAATCCAGTACTGATTCACGTCTAAGTCAAGCGCTTCATGCGCAAATAGAATAGCTGGTGAGTATGTCATTCAAACTGAACCGAAGTAATGCATTCAGTACTTTCTTCTCCAGATAATGTATGTCCAGTAGTAGTATGTCCTGCTCGTAAGTTATATTTGCGAATATCGGTTGAACATTTTAACACCCACCGAGGCTAGTTGTCGATATTTGCGAATCTTATTTAGTTTTTAGTCTGCCTCGATATTCAAAAAGGAGGTAACATTTTAATATTTTATCTCTCTACTTATGGATATCCCTTTTTCCAGTTACAGGTATGCTGGAAGATAATTCTTTAACTTACTTCTAAAGTACTTTTGTATGGATCGCATTCCATTCTTTTTGTTACTTTAACTTTTGTACATAAATAAGTGAATAAATTCGGAACGATTCGGAGATGATAAATGGGGCAGTGACTACGCAACCAAAAGCTTCCTAACTACGAACTGGTAAACTACATGCTTACTAACTACTAGGGATTATAAGATAAGTAGCGACGATAAACGATTAATGTTAAATTAAAGTTATTTTTAATCTTAAAAACTTACAAAATCCTCGTATATAATTTATTTTATATATTACACACTGTGAAGTGAGCACGTGTCCGTGTTCAATAGTTATTATTAACGAAATGCTTTGTCGGTTCGGTTCGCTTTACATACTTTGATTTAAATTTAGCTTGTACTATTTATATAAAAATATTATCAATCGAAAATCATTCAAGTACGTAACAGTGAAGAGAAATAAGACTTCGTTTGGTTAGATAAAAATTAACCGATAATTTATGAATAGTACCGACATGACTGAGTTTGTTATGTAAACCGCTGTACTTATAAGTGTATAACGTTTAATCATAGTTAAAATTAACTTACGACAACATTCCTCATACATCGGGAACATAAACTATACTAGTGTTCAATATGTACTAAATGTACTATTTTAACGCATGTAAAACAAAAATCATTTTAAGTCGCTACTACGTTGAATAATTAAAATGTCCGATCAGTTGAACGCCGCAAATTAAAAATTAAAAGTATTAATTTGTAACAATAAAATAAATAAATACTTATAATATAGCTTACAATTAAATATAAAATGTTTTACATTTTAATATATATTTACATTTGGCACAATGTCATTGTCCATTGTCGTTATTCTACGTTTATTTTATGTACATATGTACAGATATGCACGCAATCTCCGAACTTTTAAACAATTATCGAAATTTTGTTTTATGTATTGTAGTATTACCGGTTATATTTAGGTGTCTATGTCATAAATGTATAATTTTGTTTTTTCAAACGGATCAAGATGGAAAGGGCATAATTTATTTCGTATTATGTATTACCTATAGCATGACTGATTATATTTGTTTATATGTATTATAAATACATAATTTTGTTGTTTCAAACGGATCGAACTGAAAAGGTCATCAATTATTTTGTATTATTGATGATGGTAGTACTGGGTACATTTTTGTGTTTAGCTTGTAGGTACATAATTTTAATTTTTCAAACGGGTCTTAAATAAATTGTTATAATTTTACATGGCATATGTGTTATTGAGTCTGAATTTAATTTTCTATTGTTTTTTAAAAGTTGGATTGCGTGATAGTGACTCGCTGATCTTTGGGTGACATTCGATCAGCTGAAGAGGTCGAGGCGTCGAATCTTGAGACTCATAGATTTGCCTTACTGACGCCTGCATCTCCGAACGTATAGTTCTTGCGCCTCCCGTCTGACTATTCGGTTATAGCAAGTCAGAGTTAGGGTTCTGCTCCTCTTGGTGGCACTCCCTTTACCGGAGACGAGGAACAGTTGTCTACCCCAGGAGTACTCGGGTCCGTGGTGTCGCAACTCACCATTAGCTCGCCACAAGCCGCCCTGCGGGGATGTGATTTGTGAATATTTTTAAACATGTTAAGTTCGTCGTTTTCGTTCGTCATGTATGTTCGTTATATTCATCAGGCTGGAATAGTATCGTGATGTTAGTGGAACGTAGAACTGTAGATCATCTTCGATGAAACGTCATAACGTACTATGTTGCGTAAGTTTAAGCACCTTGCGAACTTGCCTTTCTATGTTTTACCACGCAATGTTTGTAAATATTAAGTACCAGTTTAAAATAAATTTGATTAAAACAAAGAACTAAAAAGAGTGAAGTTTAAAAAGTTATTTTCAGTTTGATCGTTTCAGCGTGAAAGCAATGCGATCCGTTTGAACTGATCGTTAGTTACTATGTATGTTGTCATACAGATATGTATGTAGAATGTGCCTGTCATGCTTTACAGAAATGTTATTTATCGTTCAATTATTACATTAATTTTATACATAAGCTATAATAACTATTTTTGTGTTTTTGAATGTTTTTAATTAATAATTCTTAAAAAATACTCGCATATATTTACCGTGACAGTCACACAGTAAATTAAAAAGTTACATGTACCTTTTAATACCGACGAATAAGAATTACTTTCGAGCAAAATTGTACGGAGACTCATTATAAAACATATTCAATTTATATACAGTTTTTACAATAGCGACGCTGGGGCAGAACAGATTTTTATTTTTCTTACGAAGTATATTTACAAAAGAAAAGGTTATTACTAGCAAGAATAACAAGCCTTTGAGCTATGTATACGTAAAGATTAATTGCGATAGGGACTTTAGCTAGTAATTTGAAGGACCATTCTCTGGTAATATACAGACATGTAAACACATGACTGTACCTATGCTTAAAACTTAAAACATATGTACATGTTTATATAGTATATGATTATATGGTGATTTAACTACTTATACTGTTCAGTAGGCTGTGGCAGTCTCAGTCGAATATTAAACGTAGATTTTGGGTAATAGAACACGTAATGTTAACAAATTAAACGTTAGTACTTCCTATACACTAAGAGAATATAAAACTAAGTTTAAGTACTCAGTACAAAAGAAAGCAGAAGACTTATATCTAATGTTAACTTTACATTATAAATCCTGCACTATAAACATTTATCTTGTATTTTCAAAGATCAAAGCTAATATCCAAAACTACATATATAAAAATATCTTTTCGCAATTTCGAACTGAATGTCTAACTAGGGAATATCAACAGTTCTTTTAGTCTCTTTCATTGATCAGTTACCAAAAATGGTCGGTTCGGTCTTTGGATTTACACCAGATCATCCTCATAGTCCTCGTATCACATGATGTCTCTCGATGAAGAATGGTAGAGTTGGGTCGGTAAGTATCGGAGCGGCGCGGAATCAACATTAATTGCTTGACGGGGTCGTGGGGCGTGTGGGCAACGGGTCGGTGGCGACGGCTCAAATGCAACGCGAAGGGTGCGTCGATCAGCTGGCGGGGTAGGGGCTCGTTGCTAGCTACCCTTTGTCACCAAGTGGTACGGAGCATGGATGGTCGCCACACTACCCAACTCAGTGCGCCCCAACAGCTCTTCAGGATGATCATGCTCATGTTCTCGTCTTTTTTCCTCATTAGTATAGTAGTGAGCGGCGCGGCGCCTAGTGCAACACAATGCACCGGCAACTGCTGCCAGAACTGCCACACATAGCAACATCAATCCAGCAATCACACTCATCTGCGCTTCGTATGTACTCGGACACGGATCTAACTTCATATAAGCTAGATCTCCAAAACTTACTCCATTCAATCTCAAAGGAGAATGACATCTGAGATTGCGAATGGTTGAATTCAAAACTGTGGTCGCCATGAACATCATCATAGGACCTACAGAGCACTGATCGCAACGCCAGTTGTTTCTGGACAAATCTACGTGAGCAATAGCCTCAAGGCGCTGAAGTTCGTCTTCGTTCAAAGTTTGTAATTTGTTTTTAGATAAATCCAGTCGTTGCAAGAACTTAGTTTTCATTAGCAGTTTGTATGGGAATTTGGTGAATTTGTTCCAAGACAAGTCCAATGAAGTCAAATGGTCGTTGTATGTGAAGAAGTTTTGTGGAACGTTCTCCAGTGATAAATTAGCCATCCCCACACCCTGAATTTCCGGCAAAATCTGAAGGACGATGGCAATTTCGTTGAGCGGTAGATTGTTTCCGCTAAAATTGATAGTTTTCAACGAATCCACGATGGGCGCAAAGGTTTGCAAGTGGAACCTATCAATTTTATTATGACTTATATCCAGGTGAATAAGGGAGGTCAGGTTCGTCAAGGCAGCGGGTGCAAGTAGTGCCAGACGGTTGTGTGCCAGCCAAAGCACTTGTAATTGGCGGTTCATTCCGAACATATAGTCCACAATCACTGACAGTTGATTTCCATCTAATTTTAGTTTTTTGAGTCTTTTAAGGCTTATGAATTCATCCGAAGTTAAGTATTTGAATTGATTTTCGCCCAAATCCAAATCTTCCAAAAGAGGCACCAAATGATAAATTTGGGTGTTAATGCGTCGTAACAAGCATCGTCTGCACTTGAATACTTTTAAGTGCTGTATATCTTTAAAAACTTCCGGGTTCAAATCATCTAGAGGATTGTCACTCAGATCCAAGAATATAAGCTTCGCCAACATGCGAAATAATCTGGGCACCAGGATGGTTATTTGGTTATTTGACAGTATCAAGGTTCTCAAAGCAGTTAAGTGTCGGAAAGTTTCACTTGGCATTTGTTCTATATTATTATGTTCTAGATGTAGATCGGTGAGGTTTATGAGACCCCGGAAATTGTCAGCTCCAATGCTCGTAAGGTTATTGTGAGTGAGATTGATGAGCCGGAGATTATGCAGGCCCCAAAACGAATATTGACCGATAGAAGGAATATTTGAATTGACGATGTGGAGTTCACGAAGCTTTACAAATGGTGCTGGTTGCGTGAAGATAGGGCCTATGGTGAGAAAGTTAGGCTTATCTGGTGGGGCAGCGATGATGATGACTTCTGCGCTATGGTCGAAAAATTCCACGGGTATGGAGTGCATCTCACCCTTCGTACAAGAGACACGCAGGGCTCTCCCTAGTTCGTGGTCGTAAGAAGATCGACAGGTACACTCGATGGGGCAGGTGATCTCGGCCGATTCTAGTCCTGAAGCAAAGATCAGGAACCATCCTATCGCCAGCCAGGTTCTTATAGATCTGAAACAATGAAAAAAATATATTTATTTGATATTCTAATACAGGGTATCGGGGTCCAAATGGATTTTTATTAAATATATGTTACATAAACAGTTGAATGACATGTGATGTGTGTGTATTCACCAAATGGGAATTTAACTGAAAAGTTTGAATAAGTATATAACAGGTTAATTAAATTGATTTTAGAAAGGGAAAGAGCGGTGTAAAATTATTTTGTAGCTTATTTTATTTTAATAAACGGTTGTGCATTTAGAATAGGTAGATGAACTAAATTAAACATTATAAAGTTACAAAAATATACTTATATGTATGTAAACTTTGGAATCTAAATAATACAAGAAAATTTTGACTTTACACGTTCGATAAATGCGTCTGTGTGAAACGGAGGCTTTTGTGAAATATTCCCCAACTAGATAATCGTATTCATGGTGATGACCAAATATATACATATATTGCTTAAGCATTTTACAACAGTGTTAGTTTCTATGCAGCATATTGATTTGCTGATCTAAAACCTAAAAAATTTGAGTTATAAAATTGAATCGTGACAGTTTAAAATCAAATGTCAAGCTAATTTTATATATTATAGTAGTAGAACTAGCATCCCTCGAAAAGGAAAACATTACAAGTAATATATTTTTATTATTTCCTACAAAGATACATACGAGTATATAAACCCGTATTGATAAATATTAGTTTTCTTATTGAACGAATTGTCAAATATTCGTGATGGTCCGGAAATAATGTCGGCTGCCGGATACGTAAAATTCAATTGTAATCCGCATGCGCGAATGAGATTGAGATGTGAATGAATAAAATTATAATTAACTTTTAAGCTTAAGAATATTGGAGGCTTCGATGGAGATGTCGAATTTGTTTATTCAGTTGCAGTGTTTTTACCTTATTTGTATACTCATCTGTAATGTGACACAATTAAAGTATTTTCCGCACGATTTTACTCGAGGCAAGCACTTAATACTTCGACTTTATCATTTAATTTGTACACATTTCTTTCCTTATCTATTGGCTTTAGTTCCTCTGCAAGAGATCGTTAAGTCGGCAATATGACCGTCCTTTGTTTGGATTACAGTAAATTTTTTGTAACATCAACGTAACATCACGCCTGTAATCCCCGAAGGAGTAGGCAAAGGAGTGTACACTGTCACTTTCCACCAGTTACCCTTACGTCCCATGGAATAGGTGATGAGAGTATTGCCATACACCGGGCATAAATCTAGACTACAAGTTACTACTAGAAATTCTAAATTAGAAAAATCCAATAGTACCCGACCTGGAATTTGAAACCAGGACCTTCCGATCGGTAGTCGCGCTTGCACCAACGAGACTGTCACCTTTTTTTTGTAAGCATAATATTCACTAATCAATTTATTTTCTATTGAAGATAATTGTACTAACAATAAGTTCATAATACGTTTACCTCAATAACACAAATTTTCTCAATTCACAATTTCACAATTGAAGGACAAATGTTCTTTTCTAAAATTAAAGGTCTAGTAAATTCAGAATTTCGGCATACTCCAACAATAAAACTAATATCTGTTACACCTTTGCTCGTTGAGCCAAAAAAACCGTCGCCAAAAAGAACGCCGCTTATGTCCGTCAAAAATTCCTTTGTTATCTGCGGGTTATTTTTCAGGGGGTCTGGATTTTTCGGACAAAGCGAATCGCATATTTCACAAGACTCTAATCTCGCGAGTCGGACTGCGCTAAGTTTTTTACTGTTTAATCCTCCCTGATTTATATGGGACCTACAGATTTTTGGCGGCAATTAAGCAATGAAGGCCAAGGGTAACACGCATTTTTTTATTTCGAATCTCTTTGTTGAGAAATTTATTTGAACGCAGCCGTAATAATGGCTTTGTACATCGGAAAATCACATACCGTGAAATAAATTTTAATTTTCATCTAACATCTGTTGCCTGAACACTGCTGATGCTGAAATCATTTCATTAATGGAAACGCACATCGAGTACATTAATGAATATGTAAGTCGTAGCATAAAAGAGCCGCATCGTGTGTTTGATAAGGATGCTAATTACCTTTACTAATTACGTTAACGAGCAATACCTATGAGTACCTTCTCGTTGCAATTTTCCTGCACCACAGAGAATCCTCGATGTTCTTAACGTGATGTCTTACTTGCATTCTCTACAAAAGTTATTTTTATCTGGGAAGAGGTTCTTAAATAAATGTTTCTAATAAATTGGATGTAAGGCTCAGAAGTGCTTTTTATTAGTTTACTTCCATAAAATGAAATACTGCTTTGAAGTTTATTGCAACCTGCTGAATTTATTGAATATGAACTCGGATGATAAAATTTTAAATTTATTGTTAATATCTTCTGCAATAAGGTATGAAGTAAAGGATGGAATTTCGCTCAACACGGTTTAACCCTTCCCTATATTAACGTTGCTCCTCGAAAAATCTCTTATTAAAATGCCATCACGGCGTCATTACGCTCTAGTAATAAATAGCAAAGTGGCCACGCACGCGGGCTCCCCTGGATTCCATTATAATAAGCCAACATGTACATATTATGTGTGTATACACTATTTAACCCTGTATTTAGAGGCTCGCAAGTTCCGTAAAATGTTGCGCTTAAAGTGATGTTACTTATGATTTTATGGCTGGAAGCGAAGTATTCTATCGTGTTTTATATTTTGTGGTGTGTTGTGTATATATGTATCTTGTATTGTATTGTGTATTGTATTGTGTACTATTTGGTGTGTGGTAATGTACAATAGTAGGCAATGGTACACTAGATATATCGCCCTATATCTGCTTTTCAAATACATTAAGGTATACAAATATTTTTATATATTTTTTTAACTTTCATTTCGTTCAACAACGTGTTATTGTTAAATAAGATTGAATGTTGTTATTGTTAAAAAAGACCGTCATTATTTGTTCGACAGTGAGTCATATACAGTCATAACAGCCAAAATGATCGACATAGCCCAAAGGATTAGCAAGCTGAAGTGGCAGTGGGCTGGTCACATCTGTCGCAGAACCGATAGCCGC
>DWME01001281.1:0-25746 GCA_018244795.1 Parelbella ahira ahira
CACGATGACAAACCCTAGTCCAGCTACCATTTAGGGACTTAAAATGTGTTTGTCATCGACACGCTAAGAAGAAGATCCTATTAATATATGTAGTTCTTCTTTCTTTCTAATTATAAAAATATCTTGCTGAAAAGATCTTGATTGACTCGTTGTTATCAAGTACCTAACATGGCTGGTAAATTGAGGGTGTGTATTACATTCCTCTGCCCACCGCTTCGGGGAAATACAGGCGTAATGTCATCATGGTGCTAATATTGAATGACTACAAGATAACATAAAGTAAAATCTTTACCTCTAGTAGGTATATATCTCGTAGGTTTAACGGCAGAAATACCAATACTTAACAATTTTCATTATCAAACTCCACCGCATACCTACTATAATACCTATAGAACTTTAACATAGGACTGATAGGCATATTGAAGATCGAAATTCGAAGAAGTATTGATAGGCATATACAACACATCGCTCATATTATGTATATGTAGCTACCGTCAGAAAACTTCTGTCAGTTGTTAATAAATAAAAGCAAATAAATATTCCGACACAGGAAACATATCTAATCATTAATAAGCAATCATGTGTATACTATCACATCAAACGATAGAGTCAAACTATAAATATAGATCATCGTTGGCTCACGAGCGCGGGAAGGAAATGATTTATCAGCTCGCAATACGTGATTTGCGAGTGCCGCAACGCCGATTTAATCGCAGGAAACCGCGGCGGAACTTATCTATCCAGCAGCTGCTGTGATTCATAACGCTGCGATAGGCTTGTTTATTCTGTTAGAATCGCCCGCGGTACTGCGCTAAAGGGCTCAAGGCACCGTGTTCTTCATGCTAAATTATGCGCCGCGCACTCCAGCGACGGAAGCGTGCCGACTATAATGCTCGATTTGCATCTATGTTTTGCGAGCTTTATAGGAAAACTTGGACTGTTCAAAGATATCTTGACTTTTAAAAAAGGCTCTCCTAAGAAATGCTACGTTAGGAAATAATAAAGTAAAAGAATTTCCCATTTAGACCCAACATAAACATCAATAAGCGTCTATGAATGTAACGTATAAGCGACTATTTTAAGTCGCGGCACGTCAAAGCGAGACATTCGTAGAAGTGTAAGTAAAAACCGGACCGTAGCGCGCTACCGCTCGCGTGCTGGGCGCGCGCCTCCCGCGCCGGGACGCACGCGCGGGCGCACACGCACTGTATATATAGCTGCCGCCCTTCCTGATTCGATCATTCCCTTCTGGCGCTCCGCGTGTGCATGTCGCGTCGCACCAACGTAACCTTTGTACATACGTAGACGTAATCTGTAAATACGTAGACGTAACTTTTAGTTGTACGTAGACGTAAGACTTAGTTATTCGTAGACGTTACTAAGTTCGTAGCTAGTAGTTGTAAAAATGTGTCTCGTTAACGGAGAATCATCACCTTCCCCGAAGAAGAAGGAGGCTGTGTCGCCTCGATCACCTTGGATGAAGCTCTTGAACCTCCAGGTAACCTACATTTACTTGTTTATGGTATTATTTTCAAATCTTTAAAAGCCCTTTTAATGCATTTTCGATTTTGTATAAACGTTTCAAGTTCCACTTTACTAGTGGCAAAAAGATATTTGCATTTCTGATTATTTTCGATTTTGAGCTGTTACTGATAAGTGTTTTCTTTTATCTTTATAGAGCTCCAAGCCAAGGCTACCAAGAAAGGTGACAAGCTCCGCTCGAGTTAATCTCAACAAGTGCTGGTCGAAACTAGGAGGGCTCATCTCCAACTCGTCTCCGCACGCTGACCTGCCATCGCAAAAGACTGCTTATCCTGAAGAACCACTTCTAGTACCGTTCTCTGAATACTTCTATCCTGTAGACCCGGTAAAACCGGTGCCAGTAGAAGAAAACGACAACAATGAGAATCAAAACATTCTCAATTCCAGTCGCTTTGAGCTCATATCTGAAGACTTAGAAATAAGCGAGAACATGGCAAACGAGGTTCGTGAAATATGCTATTCGGCGACGAAAACCGGCTGTTTCGTATGTAAACTTTGTTACTAATCAATCAATTGAAATTAATTGAATGCGATCTTATGTCTTCCAATTACTTCTATAATCAATTAAAAAAATTTCGGTACTAATAATGCAGTGAAAACAAAATCGTGTCTTCCCAGTTTAGCTTTAGTACGCGTTCTATATCCGAACGCAATCCAGTCTTCCATTAGATTAGTGGTGCGTGATGGTAATACAATACTTTTACACGAGTTATCGTTGTTGTGATTTTTAATTAATTGAATCTCTGTGGTTTTAGCTTTAATTGGTAACGAATGTTTAAGTGTTGTAATATCAAACCGCGTAAATTAGTTTTCGTTGTAATTTAACAGGTTAAATTGTCACTTCAAGTTTTGGTAGACAGCTTTAATGTCAACTGCACTGTAGGTATCAATGCACCAACTTCCGGATAGTTCATCATCGTTTTTTCTCTTCTTGTATAACGTAATTCTGCTTAATCTTTTTTTATAATGTACGTCCAATGTCTTCCATTAGTTTATAAGAGAGTTATACATTGTCTGTGATATAAAACAATCGAAGCTTTAACTGGTAGCAGAAAAAATAATAGATACGAATTATATAGAAACTTGAATTATCTAAATGATGTTTTATAATAGGTAAAGTACTGTCACTCAACTTGATAGAATTCAAAGTATGTTTCATTCAGAATTGTTAATATAGGTACCTACTTCCATTTTAAAAATGCAATTCTTTTTGCAATATATTTTACATGTGCATGAAATGTTCATGATTTTATCTTGTTCAGTGATATTTAGTATATTAGAAATTAGATGAATATGTCTCGAAAGCTTTAAATAGTCTTAAGATAGTTTTATTTCAAATATGTAGGTTTAAGATTTATATAGTATGTCTAAATTTGTTACTTTTTTATTTTATCGGTTATTACTTTTCTTTTCACATCGCAGAAGTGGGCCGAACGTGCCAATGTTAATCATAGTTCTTAGTTTTAACTACTATTACTCTTACTTTTAGTGTAAGTCCTTAAATTTGCATGCTCTTTAAAATTAAGACTTAATTTCTTCGTTTTTATAATGTTATTCAGTTCGTTACATCGTATTTAGATTAAGTTTTCTTACTTTTAAGTTTTATTATGGTTAAGAATAGCTTGTAAACCATTTTCGTAGACTGATTGTTAAGAAATTCCAAGACTTTCGTTTGATCTCTCAATAAATAAAGATATTCAAACAATACCCATTGCCTTATCTCAACCCAAGTACCTACAAACACAATATAGAATTTTAAATTTATACTAATTTAGTATTACTCGTGCAAGAATCAAAAACTATCACACAATGATTATTTACAATACACAATAATAAACGAACACAAACGACTATATAAATACTTAATGTTCAAAATCACTCACTCTGATTCATAAAATTGGTCAGTAATATGAAAAATAAACATGCGAGCATTAAAATCTATCGCACTTATAATTTGTTCCGATGCAAGAACTATTGAGATTATCCACTCAAACTGATTCATAAGCAACATCTGTACCATAAACGCTACATAAGCATTAAAGACCATCTCTTAAATGATTTATTCTAACACAAGAAGTATTGAGATAAACACAAAAGACAATCTAGATACTCTGTATTCAAACACACTCAAACTGATTCATAAGATTTATCTGCAATACGAACCTTATATGTATAGTTTAACCTTAAATCTGCTTACCGAATGCATAAGCGAGCATTAAAAACTAAGTAGATATTACATTTTGAATTTATAACAACACAAGCTGTAATAAGAAAAATATCAACAACTGTCTGGATATTTTTATTTCAATAAACTCAAAATGATTCATATACTTTATCTGTGCGATAAACATAATATAGATACCAATATGTATATGGGAGCATATATCTCATTACACTTGTCATTTATTTCAGCACAAGATGTAACGAGAAAAACACCAACGATACTGAAAGTTCAAAACACACACTGATTCGTAAGCTTTGTTTTATGAACACTACACATTCGCAAATTAAAATATATCGTAACAACTTGCCGTTTATTCTGTCGCAAGATCTAAGGAGAAAAATGCAAACGAAATATCTAAATGTTCAAAAATACTCAAACCGATTCTTAAACTTTATCTGTGGTATCAACCCAACATCATCGCTAACATAAATTAAAAACAATTTCTTTTTATATATACGAGTATTTTTTTTAATCATTAATCTGTAGGTACATTTCCCTATAGTTTTATGCTTACAAACCAGAAAGGAAATTATATGTGAAGAAATAATTCCCTTTTAGTTTCCATATTAGTAAAAGGGACTGTCTCGTGGATGATATATCACTACTAAAAATTGTCTCGCAAATGTACTTGTACTGGAAATAATTATTCGAACATAATCAAAGTAAATCCAGCGTAAATGTAAAGGCCTCCGTTCAGCAGTGGAACGGTAAAGACTGATGTGATGATGTCGATGATGATAATGATAATAATAATGGTTATTTACGTAATCCAATCTGTAGTTTTATTAATAACAATATCACATGTCTTGACACATGTCCATACTCGGCTATATAATTCCAAAGCTTGTAGAGCCTTATAACCAGACAACAGATAAGACACGCGAACTCATAACAACATATAAGGTACTTATATAGATCTTTTATTAATTACACGTAGACTTGGACAATACACAGTGTTGAAGTCTTTAGGTGCAATTTGGAGCTCAATGGCGTGCCATTGGAGAGGCCCATGTCCAGCAGTGAACGGGAGTAGGATGATAATGTTGATGATGATTACGATGAAGTCTTTAGGTTCGTCTTTTTCGCAAAATTGTTTTTAAGCTTTTATAATTCCTAATCAATTGAACTGACGCTCCCGAGAAGATACAACTAATTCTGAGTGTATCATTTTCTTCCGATACACATACATGCCTACGCTGTGAGATAGAAAAAAAAAATATTTAAAAAAATATTATTTAAAAAAGCCCTTATACATTTATGTACATTACAATGAATGTTATCACTATAATAATATGCAGGCTTATTGTTTTTTGAATTAATGACTCATGCAAGATTCACTAAAAAGTACATTTAAATTAAAAATTTAAATGTAAAATGTAATTAAAATTAAAATGTAATTTTTAGTGAATCACGCCTGTAATCCCCGGAGAGGTAGGTAAAGGAACACTCCCGCGTTTCACCACTTACGTTTACGTCCCCTGGAATAGATGATGTACCTATTGCCGTACACTGGGCAAGACATTACTAGAATTCTAAATTAGAAAAATCCATTAGTCACCGACCCGGGATGCCCTATAAAACATACCTATAAACAAATTATTTCTCTAAATAAAAAGGTACACATTTTTACAGTACCTATCTATCGGATCAATATCTTTTTCTTTTATTTATTGGACATATTATTTAGACAATTCGTACGTTAGAGTTCCAGCCTCAGAAAACCTGTGGTAGACTAATGTCTTTCTCCTACTGTCCTGTACACCTCACTAGGTGTAGAGGTTCCCTGAAGGTATTTCCTGCAGCATTTTAACAAGAGATATTTCTTATTAAGACGCTCATTTATATTCCTTGCAATATTATTACTTGCATATGAAATACCATGATGCTTATAGTCATGTAGTCGCATGATGAATGGAGACTTGTCATATAACATAGGTAAGTACTGTTAGCTACAGCAATCTTTGTACATACATACGAATATTGTCAGAGAAATGTTTCGAATATTCTAAGAAACACAATTATATGTGACATCGCAGAAAATTAATAACTAGCAGCTGTGACCGAAGGTAAGTCAACATCAATGTAACGCGTCGCAAGCCGTGAAATGTGTTGCGAAATTGAAAAGCCGTTTCAGATCGCTGAATGTAACTTTGGACTAAATCAAAGAGCACATGTTTGTAATGCTGACACCCGTTCGGCGTGTCGAATGAGCGAAGAAAGGCCGTAGAAATCCATAAGAAATAACCGAAAAACCGAAATTTTTCTGCGATTCGACACGGCGTCGCGATTTCATGGTGCCCTATTACGATCCTCGGTTATCACAAAACTGCCTTTGTGTCGACGGCGTTTCTGGCTGAGGTGTCGCTCACTTTTGTGTCGTCCGATATCGCGGTATCGGAACGAATTGCGTTTAGAAATCCGTCCGATTTATCATTCTTAAACGTTTGCCCAGACTGCATTATACCCTTTAAATGGACATCCAGCACTTTTGTGAAACGTCACGTATTCTATACTATTTCTTGGCACGTAGTTCGACGGTTATTATTTTTTTTTATTTATGACGTGTTATCAGGATCGTAGCCAAAGTATTGGTCTGCTCCGTTGAATACTGTGTTGTTAAGGTCTAATAAATAATGGCCCCTATACACCCGCCGAGAATTAAACGTATTTCCGTCCAATAAATTGAAAGTAAGCCCGCGTTCAATCCCATCAAAATTCCAAACGAGATGTTCTCTTTTTATCTAATTTATTCCAATGTTATAGAATTTGAATAAGATTTCGTTTTTTGGACGAAACTTACTTTTATCTTAAAGGACGACCCTGTCTCCTTGGAAGGATTTTTTTTTGTTCGACGTTTATAGAAAACAAGGCATGAAGATGAAATAAAAGAACTGGTTCCCTTGATCTTGGAGGTTAATTGATATATTTTTATCAGTTGGAAATGGATATAGAAAATTATGGGCAAAACCCCGCCAGGAGAGGTGTACATCCAGCAATGCACTAAGACAGGCTGAAGATGATAATGAGACCTAAAGTAACGGTCATAGTCCGATTAATTATAATATAATGATATGTTTACCGTTGTGTATGAATCTTAGTAACTCTAGATGGCTTGTCGATGCTTTTTTCAGGCGTGGACATATTATCAAATGAAACATAATGTAAAAATATAATTATTTTTTGCTCGTTGCTTTTTGTCTACCCTGTGATAGACCTGGCGCGCGTACTTTACATATTTATGCTTAATGTGATAGTACGCACTTAGTAACAAGCAGGCAATAGTTTTTCTACTCCAATATTATTATAATGTATATTTAAAAGGTCTGTAGAAACCATACAAAAAAATCTGAATACTAAATACGAAGCTATTACAACAGCTAGATAAATCTGTGGCATAATGTTTGTTTGTGAGTCGCCGCCGCCGCGCGTCGGCACCTTTGACTGCATTTGTCAAATGCTATGCCGGCTACTTAGGACGCGCTCCGGACGTAGATCTGGTAGCGTCTGCAAAATAGTTTAACCTTAAGTCTGCTTGCTGACGCTACTCTTTTGAAATCAAAAATATATTACAGGCTCCACATTTTATATGTAAAACGATACAAATTTTTTACCAAATCGTTTTTTTATTTGATATTGTATGTTGACGAAACTTTAAATGTTAGAAAAAAATATATTTATGTATTTTGATAATATAATTATGTTATATTAGGCATTGACATACTATTATGCCATTTTAAGAAAATAGAATAGAAATCCTACTAGGTATCTAAAGTGTAAAAGGTTAAACTTGTAATATTTATTGCGCGATACTTAAGAAAGATATTAACAAAATGTTTTCAGTTTTTATTTTTATTTTATTATTAACGATTGTTTAGTAAATATATAAAATACTTGAAATCGAAATAAAGTTATGAAAAATCTAACGCGTATTAAATTTCACTTTTACACTGACTCTACATATACCTAATCCGATACCATATCGCAATAAATGCAAGCCGGTATTACCGCGGCCTCATCAAACTGAACTCGTATCTACAGACGAAAACCAGAGAGCTGTTAAAATCACGCCACTTGTGTTGTTAAAATTCACAACATCGTTTTGTGCAAAACAACGGAGCCGTGAAACAAACAATTCTGGCGTGAAATTCAGATTATGTTGTTGGTGAAACTCTACCAACTCTACCATAGATCTAACGTCTTTGCTAAAATTGCTCTTTTCTTCCTTGAATATAAGGGTCATTTTCGCTTGTATTAGATAATATGAACAGTGATTAAAATTTTGTGTAGAGTAAAAGAGTTCACGCTTCGATGTTCCGTCAACAAGAGACGATCGCTAAATGCGCCGCGATTAACAGTTTCTTTAGATGGTCACAACGGAAATGGTTTTTGAGGGTGCGAATGAGTCCTTCACGATTCACGGCCTCTCCAAAAAAATGTGAGATGCCCAAAAAGTGAGATGTTAATTTTGTCCCCGAAACTTTGTTAGCGTGAAATCAAACAAAGAAACCACCAAGTGCAATGATTTGTTTAAAATCATCTATACCGATTGGGATCGCTACTTTTTACTCTATAAAGCATTAGGTATGCACCTATATTGTGTTTGAAAAAAAATTATGAATTTTTATTTTTCTACCGCTAAAGTAACGACCTATCATGTAGGTACGCAAACCTTTAAGATATAAGCGATAGCTATAAATAAAAGTGTCCATTTACTCAATAAAATTAAATGTAGGTAGGTACTTTACATCGTGTAGAGAAGAGGTTACAATGTATCTATACTTACTCATGTTTCTCCCATCCATTATGACATTGAAATAGGCTTTATTGTTTATCTACTGTTCATTAGGTATAATCTCATCAAAACATAAGAATCTCAAGAAAATTTTAGTCCAAGTCATTTTACTCTCACGTTTGACGTAATGTGAACGCTACCTACTGTACAGGATTCGTTACGATGTTTTCCGTCAACATTATATCAAGCTTTATTTAATTTTAGAAAACAAATACCAACATATCATTAGCGTTTGAGCTCTACACACACCATCCGTGCGTTTTACATACGCTTTGTTAGCATCCAAGTTGAATTTTTTAGCTGAATGAGTTATTTAAATTATACTAGTCTGACAAGCTTGAAATCTTTGCTTTTTATAGATCAGCGAACATCATTAGCGCTATCTATTATTATCCAGAGGTGAGGATGATGTGGATGATTTCCTTTTTTTGCACGTCAATGATTCACCCGCACGAGTTGATGAATCCTCCATCTAATTATAACGCTATAAGAAATATACAATTATCATCCACGTGTTTTATTTAGCGTGGCAACGGAGCTGAATGAGCCGAGAAAAAATTTAATTGGATACGAAGCTGAATTTTTTCGAATCTATCACATCGTCATTTATTTATTGTTAAATTAAAAAGCTTGTGTATGAAGAGAATGATGGATGTACGAGAACATCATTTCTGTAAGAAATATCAAGGATAGAGATATTTTTCAATTGGTTTCCTCTGCTTACCTCGTATAGGATCTACTGTGACAATACGGTAATATTTATTCAAATATTTTCTGACATCTACACTCAATTTCCCTTGATCCTAAGCACCTGGCTGTCCCATAGGGACCATGGCGTGACGACCCAATAATAATAATGAATTCAAACATACAATAAACATATGTACATAACCATTCATAAACATCCAAATTCTCAACAAATAAGTGAATGAAACTCCTGTAATCTTTTATACGTGGTGTCTCTATAAACAATCTACGTATCCCAACAGAACTATGACCTTTCAAAACGAAAAAAAAATAAGATAATGGTTGAAAATTAGCACCCTATTGTTCATTTTATTGAAAGCGTCACTGAGCGTCCTCAATATCAAGTGACCACTATCAACGCAGGACCGTGTATTGTTTTCAAAACTTCAATACAATGAAGATTATAAAACAGAAAAAACCTACCTTCTGTTTTAGTTTTGTTGCACTTAATTATTCACGTACAAATTATCGTTAAAATGCATGTTGTTCTGGTATAGTTTGTAGTATATATTTTTTGGGTTGAACGAATGAACGAAATTATCTTTAACATGTCACTTTTATATCAGTCACTTTTTCTTATGTAATACATTAGTTACAATATTACAGGTAAATTAGTTCACTATTTTTTACCTAACAAGGCATGCAAAATGTAAGTACAAAATTACCTATATGTAGATATAAATTTTATTACTTTGATTAAATTGTTGATCGACTTGGTGACTTACGTACAACAGTGAGATAGGCAATCGCATAAAAGAAAAACCGAAATCTTGTTATATTACTAAACAATATATCATCATCATCAGCCTGTCTCCAGTCCACTGCTAGATAAAGGTCTTCCGTAACGCCATCGCGTCCTATCCTCAGCGACATCACAATATGTAAATGAATGTAAATATGTGTCCCCATTATTTCTTAGTACATTCACTCGACTTAGCCATTCAGTTGAAACAACAATAAAAAGAGGTACGAAGTATTAACCATCACAAATTACACAGTTGAAGTGCTCTTCAGTCTTTTCAAATATAGGCGCCTCACTTAAGTCCGTTCCATTGTTCTTAAAGTGCGTCAAATAACACAAAAGTCACATTTAGACGCGATTGGTGTTGAACTAAAGTGGTTCTCGGCTCCGGAACCAAATGTAACATTGGAATGTAATTAGTGAACACGTGACACTTTGTCCCTTCCGATCGGAAATAGAACGTCACAAGAATCTTTTAAGCCTATTCGCAAAAAATTATTCATTTTTATTTTAAAAATATAAAATTTTAGGTATATATTTTTAATTTACTGTATTTAATTGATTCCACATACTGGATATTATACTATATAATAAATGGTATTTACATATGAGTAATGTCGTTCTTGAAGTAAATAGGTACTACATGCATTGAAAATTAAATTCTTGACACTTCTAAAATATATTTCCAAATTATATTATAACATTTTTGGTTCATTTATAATATGTCAATGCTCATAATCGAATTTCATTCAATCTAACAGGATAATGCTTAATTGCGAATATGTTTAAATTTTAAAGTAATATTAAACAATTTGGTTGATTTAATTTTCAAAGTTAGGTACAAACTTATTTTCGCACGTTTGAGTAAACAAATCAGAGTACAGTTTTAGCACGGGACAGTTATGCGCGTGGGTGTAACACATAGGTGATTTATTTTGTATATGATATGAGTAACCACTGAGAAGGTGATAAGGAAGATCCATTATCACTGACAGCATCAACAGTCTACCTGAATTGGACTGTAGGAATAAGACTATTATTGCAAATATCTCAGTGGGTGTTAATTGTATTCAAATTTAGTCGATATTACATACATATTCTACCATCCTATCCGTTGCAAAATACTCTAAAACGCGTTAAAGTGAAAAAAAATTAGTTTGATATAATTAACGATCAATTGGTAGTCACAAAATTTAATTCCATATAACCTACTTCCTGAATGAAACGAAAGCAGGAAATGACCATAGACCCATTGAACGTATGTTACACTAAACAAATAGAGACAAAACATTCACTCGTAGGTGCAAGAAGGTATATGTCAAAGAGGCTATTGACTCGCTCACCCGCTAAGTGTCCTCACAGTTGTCAGATAATTAGTCATATCCGACAAACCTTACATCACGTCTTAGAGGGATCATGAGTTCGTTTTTGAGGAGTCGTTTACCTTGTATGATTTCAGATTTAATATTGTGTTCATTTATATAAGAATATTTATGGGACGAATAATGATTAATCGGATTGTTAAACAATTAATACCGATAATAATTTCCAGAGCGTTACATAAGATGTATAGCATTGTACTTACGATTTAATAAAGATTATTAAACAATATCTTTAATAATAAATATAAAATTAAATATTCCTAACCTCTTCAATAACACAAATATAGCTGCTATAAAAAAATAATTATATTACACCGTTTATGGAAGATGATTCCAAATTCAAATGTTAAAATTGTCACGGTGGACAATGTTAAAAGCAATAGAAGCTTATCTTATCTGCCACTAAATTAAGAACCCGGGGTGAACCACTTGAAAGGTGCTCGCTAGTTGCAATATTTGACGCAATCGGCAAAAGGAAGCGCCAACATGAGCCCATTAGAGCGCGCGCAAATCACTAACACGTGACACTAAACGCACAGATAAAAAATACACTCTCCAGCACAGATAAAAACAGAAAAATCCGAGACCGCCATTTGTTTTTTTAAAACTTGGTTACAAGTGGAAAAATACATATGCACGTGTTTCAACGGCAATTTTGTGCGGTGTTAAATTACAGTGTGGTCGTTCATTTTTTTACCGGAAATTGCGGATTTTTGAGCAACCGCTAAAAGGACGGATGAATTTGACAGTTACCATCGCCAAAATAATAAGTCTTCGGGGATTTTGACAACATTTTGGATATTTTTTTGTAATTTTTGCGTTGAATGTGGCTGTTTTCAATAAATCATATTTCTTAACACCTTACTAATGTACATATTTCGCTGTTTTTTTTATAACACATTTACACGCATGTGCGTACCTACAGGTATAAAACTTGTAAGACTAGATTGCATGTTAAGCACAATATAATATGTTTTCCTATGACTTTGTAAGTCAAAGTAAAAGATTTCCTGTAAAGTTTGGTCTCTTAATGAATAAATGTCTAAGAAAATAAATATAATCTCGCTGACTGGTCCGTTGGTCTAATGGTTAGTAATTTTTTATATGGCTGAAATCGTAAATAATTTAACAAAAAATGAAAAAGGATGATGATTAATTTTTTGCCAATGCCCAGGAACGCACTACAATTTTGCACAAAGCGCGCCCAGTGCTTGTCGTAGGCGAGCAGGGATACAAAAACCCCGCCAAAGAAACCAAAAAACGCCGAAGGGCGAACCAAAACCCATATTCGGTTAAAACGTTATCATCTTAAAAAATCTCCGCTGCTCAACAATGGCTGTAACATAATACCCACTGACCGAAAATTAAAAGAGGCATGGAAAAAGTTTCCCTAAAAAATTGAATTGTATCCTTGCGAAAATACTGGAATGGCCTCGGGCAACAGGAAATGATGTCGGCAAAAAGTTCAATAGAGGACTATGAAATGTCTATGAGTTGATGGATCGCCGTAACACAATCATTCGCCACGACAGCCTTAAGCCTTAAAGTGCCCTCTCCAACACTGAAGTGATATTCAAAAGCTCGGAATCCGTGTTAGATATCTATCTCGAAAATCGAACTTACACTTTGTATCGTTATAATTAAGTCGAATTTCAATCAGCAGAATACAGATAAATTCGTTGCGCATCGTATTTCAGTACAAGATTATTGCAAGCAAAAAGCGACTCTAAAAGTAAGTATTTTAAGCATAAAGTTTCAAATAATGCTTTTGCCATTTACACCATTTTGAAGATGATGTAAAACTGTAACCGTATAGTATGAACACGTGTTTGACGGCCACTAGAAGGCTATTCAAGCTTGTTTACGATAATCTAAGTGATAATGTGAGCCCTCTGACGTCAACTTATTTTTCATTATGTATTATATTACATATTTTATATTATTAGATACTATATTCTGTGAAAATGGCTGGATCTTTTATTATGTAAATCATTATCATCATCATTGACAGACTATTCCCGTCCACTGCTGGACATAAGCCTCTGCAATGGCACGCCACTGAGCTCGATCTTCAGCTCTTCGCATGTAACCACCGCCAGCCACTTTGCGTAAATCGTCACTCGACCCAGCTGGAGGGCGTCCTACGCTGCGTCCTATTACGTTATGACTCAGTTAATAAATGAGGTAGGTGTTAACTCTTACTACAAAAGAGGGAGAATAACATAATTGATATATAAAACCCTAATCGGGATCAGAGATAGGAAAAGTTTAAAAAAGCCCTTCTAACACGCCTTTCCTAATTTGAATAATAGGTTTAGATTTTATTTAAGTGTGAAAACCTTATTACTGATATATATCCTTAAAAAAACTTACTAACAGCAAAAGTAATGGATGGTTTCTAGAAATAATGGCCTCTTCTCGATTATGCTATAAACAAAAAGGCGCGAAATTCTTAGTGTACAAAAAAAATAATTAGCCTATCAATAGTTTTACACGGCATAATAACTAATATGAAAAACACTGGGAAAAATAAATACCTTTTCTTTCTACGTAGTCTCTATTAGTAGCAATGTTTGTCTATTGTTTCCAAAATAGCGGACATTCCATTATGTCAGATAACCAAAAGGGCGCGAAAGTCACTTGCGTACAAAATAAATAAGTCGTCACTCGTCAACGAAGAAATGATGAATAATACCACTCAAATATGAATAACAACTGCAAAAATAACTGCCCTTTCTTTTTACCGTACAGGTACCTGTTAGTAGGAAAGTTTATCTATTTATTGTTCCTAGAGTCAACGGCCGTCACTCCATTGTATTAAATAAGTAAAATGGCGCCAAATTCTACAGTATTTGTATTGAAATCTTTTGTTACTTTCGTTTCGCTCCTGCTCTCGTCTCGGTTGCCGTAAAACGCAAATAATATTGCACGAAAAAGGTATTCCGGAATTTGAACCTGGAACCCCCAGATTAGGAGGCTGAATTCTAAGCCACTATATTATCAATACTTCAATATAATGATGCAGACGGTAATTTAAATGTAAACAGCTCAGAAAACTGCAAATTGATTTATTTATACATACAAAAAAGCTAGTAAGACAAAATGTTACACATATGAATTACATTTAACTTACGAATACATATGATCTTGTTTCAAATGTGTGTGTGTGTGTACACATGTGTGTGTATGTAACCATAGCACACCTTATTCTTTAATCTTTAAAAACATTTTGAGGCCGTGGACACAAAGAATTAAAAAAGTGGGCGTAACTTTTACTGTCATTTTTGTATAGCAGACAATAGGCGGCGGGGCTGCTCGCGCCGGCCTTGTTATGTGTGGAAAAATCTGTACTTAAAAAAACAGACAAGTTAGTTTCAGTTATTTAGACCTGAGTTCCGTATAAATTATTTGAATGACAATAGTTATAACCCATAGTCGCAAAAAAAAAACATACGTCATATTACGTAACTTTTTTTTGTTTGTTTAATAAGATTTCAATGTTGAAAATTTGTTAATAATATTTTTTCCTGTTCACCGATTTTATTCTATCACTACCAATGATCAAAAAAAACTAATTATTTATTTCATAAAAATGTTTAATGTACTTTCTTATTTTTAGAAAATTTTAAGATCCGTCTACAATTTTAATGTTCTATAAACATTAAAAAAAGAAATTACATTTAATTTGTTATTTAATTTAACACGTACGAACCCAAAAACTGTTAAGAAAGGGTCCCGCCTCGACAATCGAATTTTCAAAAGGAAGCGTGGCCTTTGCGAATCTGGCCAATAAATCCTATTGATGGAGTCTCGGACCCCGCTGCGCATACGGGCTCATTATACTCGCGGTAATTTTACCATTTTTTTTCCTTCACGTGGCAATTTTATAATTTTGCACGTTATAATACTGTTGGGGGTATCAATATTAGGTCGTATGTTGTTATATGGTTTTTGGTATAAGTTTAATAGTTTTTCGTAATATATTATGTAGAGAAACATGGAATAGTATGTCCCTGAATGTACATATTCATAATAAAAATTACTTATATTTCATATATAGTTCTTTGCATCAGTAGTGATCAATGATTGTTGGGGTGACAGGACAAAAGACGACGGGAGGAGAGGGGGGGGGGGGATTAAAATAAACTGATGTATAATAAGTTATACATAATAAGTATTTTTTTAAATTTTGGTTTAGGTATAAAGACATAATTTGACATAATTCTTATAATGCGCCGAAACAAAAGTATTGTTGTACTTTGACACTAATTTTAATTAGCAATTAAATACTAAATAGTTTAATCACTTATGTACCTTTACAAACCTATACCACAACTTATTTAAAAAAAATCAAAACTCAAATCATATCGGTTGGGTGTGAAAGAACCCATGTTGAACAGATATTCGCGAAGCCGTATCAAGCCGCCCGTTACACCGCGGGGTAACTTCCGTGATTAGATGAACCGAAGGATATTCGCCCGAGCTCGGCAAAAACACTAACGTAGAAATACACTCTAAGGCTTCTTATGCGCTCGTCAAGATTTTAACTAATTTAATGCTTACGGAAAGGGTTAAAAGATTCACTATATGTATATAACGTCTTACTCATAAGGTTTAATAACATATCAGATTTTATATAAAATGAAATCTTCATATTCCTTATTTGTTAGGACAAATTATAGGGTTGTTTAGAATGTTATCAGCTTAAAACTTTATTAGTTTTTTTCCATATCTCAGAAGCCTCCAGGATCTCTTCAGGAGCGCACCAGGTGAAATCTTTTGAGAGACATGTAATATATAACCAAATAAAAGACATTAAGAAAAATGTTTTTCTAGAAACGACGAATATTAGCGTTTTAATTAATATATAAATAAATAAGTACAGAACCCGATATGATACTCCCTCGTTGAACAATATGAAAAAATGCGTTTTTACAACATTTCCGTGATTAAAACCCTCGCTAAAGGAATTTTGCTTCACGAAACACATCAATGGACGGCTTGGGAACATGCAATCGATTAGCTGAGCACCCTTCTCATGAATGCATATTACGGCTTCTTGTAATAACCATGCAAGGACGCTTCACTATTTTTTCACGTTTTTGTTACGGTCCCGTAAAAGTATTAGGGCGAAATTAGACTTACATAAGGAGAGTAGCGAGATAGTTATATATTAGTATTCAATAAGCAAGCCTGCTACACCATAGGCCACACTTGCTTTCCATCAGGCAAGGTTATAGCCAAGTTCTGGCCTAAAGGTACTATATCAAAAAACCGGTACCAGCGTCTATCTGGAGGAATATTTATATTATTTGCATATATTTTATAATAATTTGTACATACATATATCAACATTACAAAAATATTTATTTAGAATATTAATATTACAAATTAAAACCCCCGGTTCCCGGACTCGCGCTTGAACAATTCCCATTGTATCTAAGCGAATAATTCGTATCTCCTTATTATCTTCCATTTTGTACAATCAATTGTACAGCTCAGTAGCAAAGCGGTGTTCAATGAATTGTACACTTACTTGATTTGATACGCGCAGATACATAACTGAATATGAATTGTGTATTCGTTTTATGGCATTTCTATAGTACACTCCATTGTCGTTGTCATTCGAGTGAGCGGACTATTAAAAGTCCTTGTTACAGCGTTTAAAATTCATTCATTACATTGTTAAGAAATTTACGTGTTCTTTTTGTGTTTCCAATGTCAAATGGCCGGCGGTCTTATTAAAGTGTCAACTGTAATGGATACTTGTTGAAGGAACGATGAATTTGTTCAATTATAATTACGATAGCATATATCTTTTAATTGCGTACAATTATTATTAATTGTTAAGAATTAAGGTACTCTATAGATAATAATGATTATTTAGTGAATATTTTAAAATACGGATTGATTTCATAAAATATCATCAACATCATTTGACTATTAAGTGTGTCACATTATGACATTTGAATATTAAAGAATAAATCTGCTGCTGTTGAAATGTGAGTTGGCCTTCATACGGGTTAGAGAACATAGTGGAGAATATCAAGGTAAATTTATCTTCGCAATGTTATTCTCCACTGTTACAACAAGTGACATTTAATCTTAAAACGTAAGTACATGACTTTGGGGAGAGGTGCATGCCATGCTTTGAACTGCTATGCATCTAGGCTTCCATTGCTGTAAAATAAGCTTACTATTTTGTTATATCAACTTTTAATAGATTTCCAAAAGACTAAAACTCGTTATATAGGTATTTTATTCAACGTAGGTGTTCCAAATACAAAAAGTTGTTATTTATGATAATATTTGTTCCGTCCACAGCACTACCGATTTTGAAATGGGCCCAATTACCACACAATACACGTTATTTCAACCCAACGCAAAGAAAACTGCAATAAAATGGGGGAATTATAATGAAATAACAAAATATTTATTTATGGTGCTCTAAAATCCGTCAAATCTTATCTGAACGCGTTACGTGTTTGACTTGGCCGCCATTTTCTGCTCAATAACAAACAGCCCCCGTTCTTGTTTGGAAAGATAACAGAAAGTCAATCCGAAAAGCTTTAACCAAAACAAATATGTGCGGAGCTCTCAAGGACGCCAGTTTCTTGTTTATGTTGATATATCTTTCATATCGTGCCTCCACTGAACCCTCGTTTATTGTGCTTTAAGAGGTATAAAGGCTCGAGGTAAATTGGCCTTAAGTAGAAGGTGAGTTTTCAGTTTTCGTACAAATGTGTTGCTAAGCTGTGTAGTTTTTTTGAAGGAAATTAGGTATTCGAGAAAAAGCGATATTTTATCAGTAATATATTAAATGAATATTAAACTTAATGTCTGATACATACTATTCAAAATTAAGAAAATTTTAAGACGTATTTGTATGATTATGGAACAGCATAAGTCGAAAACCTTAATCCCCGAAGAGGTAGACACTCTCAGGAAAATCTCTCTACTAGAAAATTTAATTTAGGAAAATCCAATTATATTCGATCCGCGGTACAAATTTAGGACCTTTCGATCAGCAATCACACTTGCAACAACTCGACCAACGAGACAGTCAAATTAAATTTGAACTTTTAATTATCAGAAAATACATAGAATAAATTTTTTTTTCAATCAATGCTTACATGAAAATTTATCTATCGATGTATCATATTGCACAAACACTTGTAAAACACAAATATCCACTGACAATATAATCTCATCATTAAACATCCGGGGTCATAACGACCCCATAATTCAATTAGGGGCAAACATAAATAGGGTTGTCAGTCCGAAATTCTTCTGAGGGCCCATTGAGCGCGCACGTGTGCCAACAATGGTTGAGGCTAACCCGACAACGCTGCGGGTCGCCAATACCCCGAGTGAAAAGTTTCTATGGTGTTAAACTTAAAGTATTGAGCTGAGGTGTGACGGCTCGTAAGGAGTGGCATAATGGCGCCGTATGAGGTTATTGCTGGGCTTTTCATATCCTCTTTGATTATAGACACCGTTTTGTGATCCGCTGGATCCATTTAAAGCGTTAAAACGTGTGGGCATCCATTCTTAATTTGGTATTCAGTTTAAGGAGAATTAATAGGTTTTAGGAAGAATGTTCGGTTAGATTACAACATATTTTTTACTTTATAAGTTATAGGTATTTTTATAAGTAGGTATATTTTTTATAAACATACTATAAATAAAATAGAAATGTACATTGGTACAAATATACTGTAAGTTTTGTATTTTTTAAATTATACGTTAAACAAATAGATAACCAGTAGTTGATTTTTAGTAGAGACTTTTTAAGGATAGGTGGGGTTATTTATATAATCAATGAATATTTTTTTAAATTTTTAAATATTTCTTACACATAAAGGTATAACATTTTCATATTAATGACAAAAACAAAAGATATATTTCATTGTCAAAATTGTATCAATGATATGTTTATGATACCTTGAAGCTTTTTAATTTTTCAACGCAAAGAAGTTACACGCATGACACACTTTCGTACATTATTTTTGTACAAAACGTTAAACTGTTAATTGTTATTAAAATTTCCACTAAAAACAATAAACAAAGTACATTTAGTATTTTAAAGATGCGATCATTTTGTTGAATGAAAAATATGTGGTAGATATATGAAATGAAAAGTAAAAAGAAAACACCAAAAAAGAAAATAAAAGACAAAAACAACAAAAGGAGCGGGTCTGGCCGTATAAGCAGCGAGCCGTGCTTCCACCGAGCGCCTCTCTCGGGGGCCAGACCTATTCCACAGCGCGATAAGTGGGCTTCCCCACCCCGGCTATGGCGGTCTAGCGCGCTCTGGACCCCGTCGGGTCCTCCGAGAGCCCGTGGCGCCCCGCGCCTGACGCCTGACGCTGGCGCCTCCGGATCTAGGCGCCCGACATATCACAGCCGGGCGCGTTCGGAAACCTAGCGGAAACCGAAACCTAGCGGAAACCTAGCGCTCGGCACAACACGGCCGCGGACCATCCTCCGATCCCGACCCCCGAGACGCCGGGCTACAAGAGACGCCACGCTCTCGGTCGAACAGACTGACGAAATTATAGTACCTTATCGTACTTTCGCGCGCAACATAATTTTAAAATGTTTTTTATCAGTTAAGCAATATAAAAAACAACAATTTTTATATTGATGTTTTTTTTGTATTTTTTAATGGTTTTCTTAATATTTTTCTCAAACATATCTTTAAAAAAATTATCATATACTCTAAATTTTTTTTATATTTTCCTCGAATATTTATGTAAAAAAACCAAATAAATGGAGGTAAATTGTAAGATAACGGAGAAAATGTTGTTTTATGAACGTAATCTTTGGTAGAAAAAAATTGAAACGAAGAAAAAAAAAACCTTTAATTTAATAAATATTTGTGAGGAAAAATTTACATAAAATGTATACTAATATAAAATATACTAATATAAAAAAAATGGAAAAAAAATATATATTATGGGAAGTCTAAATAGTTTTGCTAGAGCAAAAAGGTACTACGCTCTCAACTGGAGACGCCGACGAAAATTCCGAACGGGTTGTAACTAGTAAACAGCTAGGAAAGTCTAAGTCGTTTAATAAATTTGGATTTATAACTCCTTGAATATGAAAAGAAGGAATTACAAAATCCAAGAACTATGGAACTCAAGAAATCCTACGTATGGGAAAGTCCCACAGTACCGGTCGGCATCCAGTAAGTACTGGTCAGTTGTAATTTTTGAAACTCCTCAACAGATGGCTCTGATTTGAATATCGTAATTTACTAAACACTATTTTTAGATATAATCCCCGCCCCGTGGCGACTTGTCGTCGCACATTTACCATCAATGTTTTTTGTTTCGCGTAGTGAACGCGCGATACATACTGAAAGGTTAATGGATTATTACTATTGCTTACAGACTGACTCCAAGATAAATCAAACCTGATATGTATTGGTTATTTATGTAGCTAATATAAAATGTTTTATTATAAAGTTGAATGAGTTCATTATTGTCTGTAATCGAACATAATATTTTATTATCTACGTTTCCTGCAGTTTCGGCCACAAAATTATCCTCCAGTACCGGCCTCTGTTTATATTCAATTTAAAGAGGTTTATTTATTTTTATAAGTACACAAAGGTAGCAGACAATGTAAATGATGGTGTTACGAAGAAAAAAAAAAGAAGTGTACTTACTTGCGATTCTTCCAATATTTCAAATCTGCTTATAGTAATGCATGTGACACATGGATGTTATCGAATCCTGGCATCAAAATTAGTGAGTACGAGATTTCGGGCTTTGTTACTCCTGCTTTTAATCGTGTTTCTCGAATGGGCGTTGGTGTTCGCTGCACTGGTATTCACCCGTTTGATAGAATGTTTTTAGTGCTTTATATTTTATTGCTTCAGATATTAGTAATATTTCAAAAAGTCATCAAACGGTTAAAAAATCATCTTCTCAATTAACAGAACCTATCCATTCAACTTCTGAACCACAAACGCCGCCGAATTCGACCTGACCAGAAAAAACAACAGTCTTAGATCGTCAATTACTTTTATCATAAACAGCCATTTCTCAGCCCGAATTTCAGCAACTTGGGTCTTAAGCCGCATCTCAACAACTTGAGTCTCAAGTTACCACAAACACTGACTTATCCATTGACAATTTTAAAGCTGTAGTTACAAAATTGTCAGCCATTTCTAATGCTTCGCAAAGAAGAGCCGCTACTCGACGTAGTAAAGCTGAAAGGAGCGAAATCTTCACAAGCTTTACATACAAAAAGATGTTGGAAGAGAAAAAATAGATACTCTTCCCTATGTCTATTGCGAATAATATATATGAAAGAAAAATTTAGAATAGAGAAGTCTGACTATGGTTTTTTTATAAAAAAAACTTATCTTAGAAATTTACATGTTAGTAGGTATATGAAATATAAATATATGAGACATTTCTGCATTTTCTGGTAAAAAATGGTAAAATTGACAGCATACTACAAGGCGCGTTTTTTGTCAAAAGTCATAAAACATTACACTACCAAAAACACGTATCATAACCTAAAAAAAAACAAATTACTGCATTTCACACATTGTCATTTTCGTACAACATTGTAAACAGATAAACAAATAATTTCTGGTTCCTCACGTGTAGATAACTGCGACATTCCTGACCCACCTCACCACTTGCAAACAGTGCTATCTCCACCGGATGCTAACTGAAGTTACCTTATCTGTCCTCAGCATGCGCTGCGTAGATAGTTTATCTAGGTACATAAATCACACACGAACATCAATTATAGTTTTTATAGTTCCAGAATTGTGTTTCACTTCGCGAAAGATCATACCTACATATTTTTACAATAATTTGTTTATTTAACAACACATCTGTTTATTTAAATTGTCTGGCTTTTTAAGCTTCAAAGATTCACTCCGCTCTGATTGACGAGCTTCTCTAAATATTCTTCTGTTGTATTGAAAAGTTGATGCATAATAGGTGCATGATAATATCAATTAAAAAAATAATATAATCATTATGTATCTACTATCAAAAACGTAACATCACGTCTGTCATGTCACGTAGGCAGTGGAGTGTAGTACATTCCCACGTTTCACCGGTTACTGTTTAAGTCCCGTAGAATAGGTGACGAAGCTATTGTCATACACCGGGCACAGATCCAGACTCCGAGTCACTACTAGAAATTCTAAATTAGAATAATCCAATAATACCCGACCCGGGATTTGAACCCAGGACCTCCCGATCGGCAGTCACGCAACCACTAGACCACTAGACCAACGAGGCAGTCAAAGTCAATATTAATGATATAATATGTACATCAAATATGGTAAATATGACATATTCTTCTAATATACAACGTTACGTCAGATAATAAAATATATCTTGATTGTATCACACATCATTTATGTATACTTTTATGTTTACATATTCTAATCGTATTGAATTTCAGTTTATCTTATTACATAACTACTTCATCATAACACTAATGACTAACGACACTAACGACTGATTTTACCAATATCAATAGCCGCCACGTCATCGTCTGTAAACTTTGTATCGCAGAAATCAGAAGGCCATCTTTGTTTTTTAAACAAAAGAAAGTGGCGACATCTGCAACTGCTTACATGGATCTATGCAATAAATCGGGAATTGTACACATGATCACGTCACAAACATTAACAAGTTTACCAACATGATAACAATAGAACAAAGGTGACTTTCAGAAATAAATTGAACGATTTTTCGAATTTATTACGTTGGCGAGCTCTCGCTGTGTCGACTTAGTTTGAATAATATATTTAAGTGCGACGTATGGAGAACATAACTTATTTAGAATGGAATAATGCGTTTGAGTGACGTACAATAGAAGTGTGCTGGTGGTGCCTCCCGCGGAGATATCACGGACGTGGAAACATGAGCGCCCTTGCTCGCCAAAATGCCTTTAAGGTTGACTTCCTTTAACACGTTTTTGCATCCACAACCGTTACTGTTGATGCATTTATAGTTTTATTGAATGAGTTAATACGAATCTACGAATTTATAGCAATAATAAGTATACCATAATAACATTTTATAATCTGCTATATTAAATACGCATAATTATTTAATATCAATACTAACGTTGGTAAAATAATTAAATAAACTGAAGCCAAATATTAATTGATGCTATTAACATCAACAACTGAGGTAGAATTTAATTATTTAAATAAAACAGCATTGTTCTTGCCGATCTCGTGAAATCACCCTTATGACAGTCCTCGTGCCTCACAGGGCAACTCTAACTGTCCCGCTGGGCATTGTTTCGTTCATTCGTAAGGCAAATATTGGGCCAGGTCCATTCAGCCCGTTTGCAAACATTCTCTACTGGGTGGCGGCCAACAAAGGGCTTCTTGGAAACTTCGTGACAGCACTCCAAATATAGTGATTATAGTCTAATTGTCTCCTCACACCTGGTTTGAATGTTATTTAGTTTTTAACGCATACAACATCTTTAGGAAGTGGTTACAAGAATCCAACTGTCACTGTCTAAATTTGATGGTCAGTCGCCCCGTCTGTATTACAACTAAAGAACATTTCAGTTAAATCCTTAAATTATTCCTGCAGGTGGCAACTACCGATTCTTTAACTGACTGTTGTCACTGATTTCGTCGCAAAACTCTCGTTAGTCATCGCTTAATGTATGTAAATTGAATTAGTTAAAATTTGTATTCTAACTGGCAATGTACAGTACAGACTCATTATCTACCAAAACGCGTGTGTCGTTTCCGGAAACGTATTCTATGTGATTAACAAGAACTAATGATAGAAAATCTCCAATAATCTCTCAATACATTATTTAGTCTTATATTGAGATCATCATCATCGACCTGACATCGCCCACTCCTGAATATAGGCCTCTCCAATAACACGACACTGAGCTCGATGGGAAGTATATAGATACAATACATGTATTTTAAAAGGCCTTTCATCATCCACATCATCACTAGCCTACTCCAGCCCATTGCTGGACATAGGCCTCTCCAACAGCACCTCACTGAGCTCGATCTTCAGCTCTTCTAATTTAAGCTTTTTAATACTCTACAAGAAATTTGATGTAAGAAATATACTTAGGTACCTTAAATACTTTATATTCATACCTACATTTAAAAAAACCTTTGCATTTTAATATACTATCGAAAACGGCAATGAAATAATATTATGAATATGCAACCATAATGTTCTTTTTCAAAGGAAGTCAAGAACTTTTCTTTAGAGCAAATTATCTCTAAGATCTCGGAAGCATGTGCAAGTGCATGTAAGTTTTAGCGTTGCGTGTTAGCTGAACATAGCGTAATGTGGTAGACAGACATGCGAGACATTACGACATAAAATATAGCCTCGATCTAGCCCTTATGATTTGTGTCTCAATCCGATTACAATTAAAAACTTGTTACATTTGTTAATGGCCCTATAAAGGACACTTATCTGACTTTCTATCACTACGTACCTACTACGAATTTTATTACATTAAATAAAAAATATATTTAAAAACGTTAAGTTGTTTTTTTGTTCATCACATTTAAAACTTATTGTATAACTAGGTATTTATTTATATAATCCAGCTCTCAACATCGATTTGCATTTTCAAAATATAGGTACATTCTTACATATTTGTTGCTTTACTCACAATGAACACAAACGTCTTGTCATTGGGCGCTATGAAAGGGCAACGAGGATTCCTCTGCGCTCTATACAGTTGAAAACTTTAACAATGACAACGGTCGGCCCTTTCTGGCCAATGTTTGGTTAGCTGCACGCTTGTATTGTCGTTACGGAAATCAATTTACGATAATTGTCATTTATTATGAAATAAATATGATCCTTTATCCTGTTTCGTTTTTGTTGGCGAATATCGCCTCCAAAAGACGATCACGTAGGATCTTACAATTCAGTTTGGATTCTTGAGCGTAAATAATTTATATATTTTGTGCGCAAAACCATCCGTGCGTATGTGAATTGTCAGTGCGAGCAAGGAATTTGACAATAATTATAGATATCAATGGAGTCCGCGCTTTGGGCGATATTAAGCGGAACGTTGAAGGTTTTGACGTAAAATGATGTCAAAGAATGTTTTCTCAGCTTATGGAACAGATGTTAATAACATACTTCTGTAGGCAGATATTATAGATAGATATATGGCTTAGTAGGTCTTCGGACTAATTCAGAACTAATGCATTTCGCTTTCCATCAGGTGAGATTGCAGCCAAACGCGCTAAAAAAACCAGTCGGATCATCACGTAAAACATACTTGAGTGTAGCTTGTAGGTACATATTTGGTCATGTGT
>DWME01001282.1:0-25734 GCA_018244795.1 Parelbella ahira ahira
TTTCGGTATTTTGACATTTTTATTTTTCAAAAGATGTACTAACAATTTTACTAAAAAAAATGTCCAGACACAGGACAGTTATTATAAACTGAAATATTTTTAAACGGTGCTTGAATGTACGACCAAAACAATGCCTTACTGATCCAACGGTACGTGTAATGAATAAATTGTCGAACCCTATGTCGAGGAGTTAAATGTCTTGTGTCCCGTTTTGAAGGAAACAATCACAGAAAGAATACGTTTCTAACTTAGTCGTGCACTACTTTAATAACTACGACTGATTTCAGCTCAATTCGATAAACATTTAATAAAAAGGCAATAAATAAGCTGAGCATCGTTATGTCGAAAATTCCCTTGCTTGCCATGCTTTTAGTTTCATTAAAATTGAAATCAAATACTTATTAATAATTCGTATGAGAAATGGGTGTAAATTATTACAAAAGACTGTGATACGTCATGAAAAAACGACACCGTCAACTTGTAGCTTGTCACACTTTACAAAATCCCTACTTACTTATTCAATAAACGTTTACACTGTGGGAACGAAATATAACCCACTTTGTTCCAAAGAAACTACATCTATTTGTCAAAGTGCATCCGTATTCTTTGAATACAAAGTAGAATTTGTATGTATTAAAACCTTATATCTTTTATCTTGTACAAAAAGTGTATAAAAAAATTATGTTCGCAGCAATGTAATTTAATTGGAACCTAAAATAAGTGCGTATTTACTCAGGCTAAATTATCAATGTTAATGTACATAGATAAAAATGCTTATGTTATAAATCAGAATTAACTTGGAGAAGACCGTCCTTGTGTTCGAAGTTTTAATTTAATTAAAATTGAACCTACTAAGCTCCTAAAAAGCTGTCCATAAAAAAAATGCGCTTAAGAAGTCACTTGCGAAATCTTGTCAGCTATAAATTACTCACATTTTCTTAATAAAATACCGCACCTTATTTTTGTCAGACACAACAGCTGAATATTTTTCAGAACACAACGTAAAACAGGCGCTGTAGAGTCGCTCACGAAGATAAATGCGACACCATCGTATCCACTATAAGCAGGTAAAGGACGCATTATATCTAAATTTTACAATACGAGCGGCTTTCACAAACAAATTTCGTCTATTTCCTGGAACAATTTCATGCCCTATTTTACTCAGGCTACGAATTTTCACTATTGAAAATCGACCGTAAAAGCGTCAAGCTTTTGTGTCTCGGATTTTTATTACAGACTATTTCAGTGTTTTCTGAATAAACGATCTATGTTTCTTATTCAATTACATGTACACTTGCGAACGTAAAAATGAAACATATGACGTGAATACAAAAGATTATAAAACAGGCAGTACCTACCTACATTATAAAAACCTGATACAAAAGTAATCTATAAGAACATAAAAAAGCTGACAATATTTTATTCAATTAAAATCTAAATGCCATGTCACTTAGTAAATTCTAACAAGATGAAAAATAGATGGCCTTGAGGAAAAAAATATATAAAAAGCAATTCGAGTGCAACAAAGAACCAGACCAATTACCGAAGAACAAAGAAACGAACTCGGTGAAAGAAGTTCTTTGCTTAACAGAAGACGCTTCTAACAAGCTTAGAACGTCAGTCGCGAATGTCACTGTCAGCTTTGTCATATTTTAAAAGTAAAACACAGAAAGTTCCAGAAACAAAATTCGCGTTAATCACGTTCCACCCGGCTCTTCTAGCCTCAATTTATTTGTACGTGGGCCGCAGTGAGCGGTAGATGTTCTCCACAGGACGCCACTCTCCGGCTAAGTGATTTTATTTGTGTCCACATTCCAATGTGTATCAAATTACGCGGCCTTGCGACCAGCTGCTTGATCGATCGTCCAATGTGTTGATAAAAGCACAATATTGACTAAAATAATTATCACAGTCGCAAAAAACGAAGTTACCTTCTCGGCGGACAAAAATAAAACTATGTATTTCTTGTAATGTTCAGCTTTATAAGGAACAACAATTGATTGCCCTTATGCTAGAAGCAGTGCACAATTCTGGCAATAAATCGGACATTCATACACTTATTTTGTATCTAGTATTCTACTGAGATACAGGATTTCCTACTTAAGACTTGAAATAAAAATACTTTATGTCAAATCAATGTTTTATTCGAAGCACTTTATTTATATCAGTCATTTAGACCAAGATCCCAGTCGGTACATGTCTCTTATGTAAGATAATAAAATATGTATTATCGTTTTCCCCTTACGTCAAGAACAAGCATTACACGGGTAGGTATACGCCAGATTGAATTTCCATCTTGATATTCTCTATGCAAATCTAGGAACGAAGGAGTGTAAACCTTATCTAGCCGCGTCACTCCCAGCTGCGGAATCGATTTGGAAGTTTATTCAGGCCGAGGACGTGTGGCGTGGAGATTGCTATCTGTTCTATGTTAAATATATGCAAATCTATTTCAAGTTTTTCAAGAAATCACGTACCTACCTATCCTATATCGATGGTTTTGTTTGTTTTGTTCCCGAATTCGCCGAACGGAGAAATGGTTTGAAGGGTTTATGAAGGATTTTCAGATTTAATCAATCTTGTTTGGTTTATCATGTCTACGAGAGAAAAGGTCATATTTGGTAATGCACTCAAGAATGGTAAATATAGCCCAATGTTAAACGGAATGTTTCCAATATAAGTAATTAAGCTAAATGTTACTGGATATTATAAATGCTAGGCATTTTGTTAAAATTTGCCAAAACGCTAGCAAATTTCTTGTTTTATGGCCGACTTTAATACTCTTTGCGTCCCACTGCTGGGCTGCTCTCACACATAGAATTACTTTAAGAAATTATTTGTTCATTTGTGTCCACATTTCGTTGTTATTTTCTTACTATTTGAGTAGTGCATTTAGTTTTAACAAAATATTCAACAATAACAAATAAGATACGATTGTTTGTACATGTTGAAATAATAAAACGAATGTACATATCAAATTGGATGTATCAAACAAATACACATACATTGTCCATATCGCGGCAAATGTTACATCTTACATGTTACGATATATTTCATGTCATTAGGTGGAACTCAATCTAATAAGATATTCAATTTGGGTTCCCTAACTTACTTAGGTTATGTATTGACAAATAATATAAGATGTACTTTGGACAACGAAAATAAGACAAATTGTTTTGAAAATAATTTAATGGATATTATTGTTTTAACCGTTATGAGCAGGTTTATTAGGCGAGACTTTTACAGTATTAAATATTAGGGATTAAATATTTGGGATTATTGATTTACCCATAAAATCCACATAAATATTCATGCATTAATCATACATTTCATAAATATTTTATTCTACTTTTTGGACGTCCGAATCGTACTAAGCTGCGATCCAAATTAATTTGTATGAGCGAATTTGGACAACAAAATGTTATGAAACAGCGGGCTTTGCAACTTTGTGAATCTATTCAAACCTGATTCCCCGAATCCATAAATTTAAATTTATTTTTAGGCAACTACTCACTTTGCTACATAGAATAAAAAATCGTTTGTCAGGTGGAACTTTTGTACCCTAAAAATTGATATTCAAATGCGAAATTGTATTTCAGAGCCAAACATCATCATACTAAAAAACAAACACATATTTTAGACATATTATTAACCTGTCTCAGCCGCGAAGTTGCTGCAGTCGGCGGGAGCTCACGAGAAGAACCTCGTATGACCTAGTCGAGTCATCCCAAAAAATATACGTGAGACAAGCTGACACATATCGTGTACAAACATTCACGAGACATTTAATAATAACATAGTCGTATTAATGTATACAGATGTCATTTTTTCCAAAATAATTTGCTGATTTGCGACCAAAAGCTATCTATTTAATATTTCTCTAACTTGCAGATCGGAATCTTATTATGTGCAGTGACGTTCTAAATTCAAACGAGACGGTTGCGATGTAGAGATTGGCGAAATTTATGGCGTTGGGTCGCGAAACGATGCCTGAGTAGAATTGGATGTGACAGACAACGTATTTCGCGGAACCGCGACGATTTTGGCATGCAAATGTGATATCTCTAATATTTAGAATAATAACAGTGTATGCTGTTACAATATATCTACAACAATATACATATTTAAAATACTTAATATATTTAAAACAATATATTATGTAGTGTTAATAATAGTATTATGGAATAATTTTTAATTGTTGAATTGTTATTTGAAACATTTAAAAGTAATAACTTATTCGTAACTATTCCTTAAAAATCTGGACGCATTCTGAAATAAAAATCAAATTAAGGAATACACTATAATGACACCCGCAGTTCAGTCTGGAAAATTGACCTCAATATTTCTAACGTACAACGTGAATAAGAATATACGAGTAGTATGATAACGTTTGTATGTTTTCTGGAGAATGCGAAAAGAATATATAAAAAGTAAAAAAATACTCTTTACACTATTTATAGGCAACTAAGATACACATATTCCATTCATAAGCGTAATTTTTAACTTCAGTTGACATTTGTATAAATAGTACACCCTAATATGCTTTTTGTTCACACATTAAGTAGTGTAAGTCCATAATTACATATATTATCAGGCAAAGATAAAAGTGACATGCTTCTGGAGTTGTTCTAGTAATTAAGATAATACTTGAAAGAATACAGAAGTGAAAAATAAACAAGATAAAGCGTCCAAGTTATATATACATAGATCATATTTCAGATTGTTTCATTTTGAAGATTATGTTTGAAATGGATGGAATTTTCTAGAACTTTAAAGTACGCCTCAGTGTCATTGATCAATTTTTCTATATGTTTATGAATTGGATGTGACTGTGTACAGTTCTTGTGTTGAGTACAATAAGTTAACTGAGTAAAATAAATGTTTTGAGCACAGTAAATGTGCCGAGTACAGTTTTGCTGAGTATCGTCAGAGTGACAGACATCGAACCGTTCCCAGAACGACGATTTGGACGATACATAAACACAATTTTCCATGTAAAATGGCTTCGATAACAAAGTTGTATATTTTTATTACGTTCATAAACTTTTGATTGCTTTTATAATATCGTGCTGATTGATGGATTCATGTGCACCACATCTGGTTGTTGCTCGAACGAATCTATCAATGACTTATCACTTGTTACAGCTCGTACGGTTTCGGACGAACATGACAGTCCTCTGTGACTGAACCCGATGAATTTTGACATCAACTGTGCAATGTTACTTATATGTAGAATTTACAACGTTACATGACGTCATGGGTACGTACTTATCTATGCAAATATTTTCAGGTTAAGGGCTTATATTACACGAGTAAGCTGAATGACCTTGAAGGTAGTAAACTTTTGGATAGGGAGCATCATTTTTAAAGATACGAAATAATCATTATTTTATTATGTTACCACACGTTTTATTGAGTCTATATTTGATATTTGCTAAAAATTAAAATTAATGAAACTTAATAACAAAGAAACAAATGAACTACGTGTTGAACGAACAAACATATAAATAAAGAAATATAATAAAAACAACAATTATAATAACTGACTCGACCCTTCTTATTTCGTACCCTATATACAACAATGTTGCATATTGCAATGAACAAAAAGTATGTTACCATAGAACTAAAAATAACTGGACAAGTCTTCAAAAATTTAAACTTTCGATAAAGCGGATTAATTGGATTACACTGATCATTATATACAATTACAATTCATGTGCAGGGTTAAGAGCACGTAATTTAATTTAACAATGTAGGCCATTTCTTATCGTTATTTATTCTATTTACTTGTACCTATACAATGTTTGATAAACACAGCCAGTAGACCATGTCTAAGTACACATTCATTGTAAGGAAATTACTGTATTAACTGATTTTTCGCTTTTTTTAAGTTTGTCACAAAGTATATATTTAAGAATTAAGCATAAGCCACGGTTACACGCTTTTTTGACCATTAAAGTTAAGATATATTTTGTATTGTAAATTATAAGATTAGTTTTATAAAATTTTATACACTAGAGATTTTTATTTATAGTTTCCTTTTGTATTAATGGATTTGAAATGCTTATTTAGAAATGAATCAACATACTACTGGTCACCATGTAAGAAAATACTGCGTAGTAATAAAAAAAATATCGAAGTGTTTCTGTTGGTGAAACGTACGAGTATGTAAAAAATAACGTCATGTCTAACACAAAAAAATCTTGGAATTACCAATGTGATGCAGGAACACAATAAAAAATTTGCGGTTAAGTGGTGGGAACATCGTCGGAAATTTAGCTAAATTAGCAACGACATTTGAATTCGGTATTAAATGTCTAAAAGCAAAAAGTTTCACGATCACACCAGAAAATTCAACGACGGAACGGATACACCTTGTTCTGTGGTTTTTTTCAATTACTTATTGGTTTTATCATTGTTATTTGTGGCTCGTGATACACACAGACATCGGCCTGTTTAATATACATTGTGTATCGCTTATGGATTATTTAAGTTCGAATATCTTTAGCTTTGCTCGGTTGTTTGTTCCAATTTCGGTTAAAAGATTATTTATTTCTCATAAGACATAAATACATTGTCATTAAGAAATATAAACATTTATATTAGATTAGTTCGGTCTAATTCAGTTAGTGCAAAGTAAAGAGCGCTCGTGCGTATTTATGTGTGCGTGCGTGCGTGCATGCATGCGTGTTTGAATGTACGAGTATGTGTGTGCGTGCGTGCGTGCGTGTATTTATCGGGTTATTATATCAAGTAATATTTTTAGTTAGGTATATTATATTGATTTAATACTATTTGTTAAATAGTCATACACCTAAATGAAATTGTATGGATATTTCCTTCGTTCCTTTCATTAATACTTTATAGAGAATTGGTTGGAAAAAGCTTTATATTAACAATAATATAAGGCTTTATTTATCACGAATAAAGGTACATTTACATGTATAAATCTTGGAACTGACAATAATTGCTTCATGAAATACCACCATAAATGTGAAAAGATCATTAAATCTAAGTTACCCATAAACTTATCATTTTGTAAGCGCACTTTTTGAAATGTTTAGTGGAAAAAGACTGATTTTACCACTTCTTATTAATAGCAGTAACAAAAAAATTATGCAATTATTTTAAACGGAATAATGTAAAAATTACTTATTAATACAATTTCTGTCAATACAATTGAGCAACCTAAAAACGAAATTCAAACGTGTACAAAATATCCAGTCAAATATTACGTGGAACACTTACTATTCTAAAGGATCCGGGGAGAGCTCGGGTGGTCAAACGATTCCAGGAAGAATTTTTTACACGTCACTAATTATTATCAAAGTTTGTCAAGAATCAAAGGTAAAAACTGTTTCTATTTATCCAAAGAGCTCATCGGTCAAAATAAGAAAGTTATCTTTTTTGTCGCGCACCGATTTGTCATTGAGGGTGGACGTCAGGCCACAATTAGTAAGACCACCCAGAAATGGATCGACTGTGGGTGACTACAACATTGTCATCAGTTATCGGGGATTATGGCTATCTGCCATTAACTCTTTTAGACAAGAAGTGTATTTTTCATTTAAAAGAACAGGAGTGTCCATTTATAAACAAAGGATCAGATCCATGTTGACAGAACAAAGTTTGAAATTTTCTCCGAAATGTTCCTTCTGGAATTGACAGTTGCTAGGTTTATATAATAAGAAAACACCGTTACACATATGTACATATAACTAATTCAAGAAACCTACTTATTTTCACGAGACAATATAATCCCTTATCTAAATGAAAGTTTCAACCGAAGGTTAAGCGATACGATAAGTTGCTCAGAGAAATGTCACGCAAAGGAAAAAAATAACTTTATAGAACTAAGCCCGAATCCCGTACATCCAGAGCAGATGTTATCTCAGCGGAGAATAATATCCCCATGAGCGATTTCCTTAATTTCGTTTCGAGTCGAGGGATCGATCCGACTCGATCGCTAGTTAGCGATAACGTTTATGGCCGACGCCGACTCGCGAATAACGAACATCTTTCTTTCTTTCGATCACGACCCGGTGCGGTATTCGAGCCTGGATGTCAACTGGCAACAAAAACTTCCTCACTGACGTAGGGCAGCGAACAGCGAGCTGTGCAAATAATGTTATGATCCCTCCCAACTGCAGGTAGTAATTGTATTTGAAGTGCTGCGTATTAATCAATTGGTATCTGATCGGGCAGAAATTGCTATAAAATCTACCTGTCGTATTATTGTATCAGATAGTGCGATCGTTTTCATCTCAGACGGAATAACGATATAGAAACAAAGAACAAGTGACAAATAAAGAACACAATTTGTTTCTAGATAATTTAATATCCTACAAAACATCCCTTTAATTACATTGTTAGCATTTTAAAATGAAGTATTCTAAGACAACTATTCCTACATTTATTGTAGCATATAGTTCACCAGTAGACGGTAGGGCCAGTGATATGATTGCGAACTGCTCTGAAGGTAAGAATATAAGGCCACCGTTATTGGTCTTGTTTGTTCTCGTAAATATGTTCTTGAAGAGATATATTGTAACGTTATAACTTATAACATCACACGACTCGTGTTAAAGTGATGAATTGCTCATAAAATTGTGAATTAAGATAATGAACACAAAGATGTGCCATTAAGATTATCTACTCTTTGTAATGTATAACCATTTCGTAATTTGATATAAATTTCACACTAAAAACAGTACGTTTTAGAGTGTAATAAATCTGGATAAAAACGTTTACTTATGTTGATGAAGATGTCTTAAATATTCCCAAAAATATATTTGAACAACACATTAATGCTTGTAAGCCAATAGTTTCAATGATTTTGTGAGATTTTACAGAACATTCGACTAATCATAGATTTTGAGCATACTAATTTCAAAGTTCCGGTCTATAATTATTACACAACGTTCGTCTATTACATCTTTAGACAAAGCTCTGGTTTTAAATTGAAATTAAAATTTAATTACAAAGCTACATCCGTGTTTGTGTATATTAAGTATTAACTAGGCATTGTCAATCCACCTGTTCCTTGCATTCCGTTCGGAGAAAGCTGCCTTACCCTTTTCAAATAGTGCATTCTGAAACCCTATACCTAAGATCGTGGGTTTGTTCAGCCAATCAGGAAGAAGGGTCGCTGCATAGGGGAGGCTTTGTCGCACGTGTCATACGCTGACAACAAAAGATTATGTTCCGTACGCTATTTTGTACTGCATACAAAAATATAAGCCCCTTTTAAAAATTCCTGAAAACTAAGCTTCAGATGCATAGTGTTAAAATTTTTTCATTTTGCGAATTTCATATAAAAATTTCGCTCCCTCTTTGTTGTACGTTGTATAAAAAATGTGTATGAAAATACTGTTCAGACTTTGTGAATGAGAGAGAGCCGTGCATTTTTTCTTATAACCCTTCTAAGACCAATATCCGGTTAGCGTAACACCTCGTATGACGTAAGGCTGTATGAAAAAGATTCTTAGTAACATGAACCCATTTGACAGACATTAGTGTTAATGTAGTGAAAATCAGTAAACGCTGTTTGAAGTTAGGCATTGACGCGCTGTCAGTCCCGAAGACTCAGATAATCAGTTCACTCTAGAAATAGATGTACCGGTGACTCTGCCGAGTAAACCGTATGTACTCATAGTATAAGGTTCTTAACTAGCGTATACAATTTAGTTTTAAACGTATATAAAACTACACTTTAAGAAGTTACCAGGTTCAGTGAGCGTAATTTAAAATGTTAGAAAATTCTTTTTAAGAATAGAACTGTTATTATTATAAGTTGATAACTTTTAATTTGCGATTTTAGACCTTTGTTTAGATTTCCAGTTTTAGGGATTTTTGTACATGTACATTTGTACATCCATTAGTAGAAAACATTATTGATGATATTTCTGAAGCCTCTATTCAGTATGTGATACATACAAGAAAGAGCAGAATTACCGATAAAGGGTAGAGTTATTTGGAGTATTCAAGAAATAAGTATAACGTACAAGTTTCAATGTACTTCATTTATGTTCCACCTTGAACACATTTTATATTTCATCTTCTCATACGCATATCTGTATCTTTTAATGTTACAATATAATTAGTGAGTACCACAACTTTTCATCTTCACGTGGTGGGTTGACTGCTAGAAAATGACAATTGGCATGAAGTCCGACCTTTGTTAACAACAATAAAGAATAAATGAATAAATACTTCAATGCAATAAAAATGTATAAAACTTGTATCGTATACGTTTCAAGTGACCGTTGACAGTCAATTTATTAACACTTCCACGTGTCGTATTAAGCAACTTGCTACGACAGGTATAACAATATTAAAATTCCAGCGGAGCAACTAATTGCAGGGACCGCTGTGGGATGGATGTCAAAAGAACTACAACAATTCTGTCGTTATTTCAAGGATGTATTTATTTTTATGTACTGCAACCATGTATCGTGATTTTAGGAAGACATTTAAAAATAAATTAGGAAGAGATTTCTTAATACGTATGTAATATCAAGCCTGTAATACCTGAAAAGGTAGGCAGAGGCGTGCTTCTATTTCTTGTTTATGTCTTATCATGGAATAGGGGGTAACCCTACTGCCATACACTAAGCACAAATCTAAACTCTGAGTCACTATTAGCAATATCTAGTTCGATAAACCTAATAGTACCCGACTCGGGGATCGAACCCAAGACCTCTCAATCGGCAGTCGCGCTTGCAACCGCTCGAGCAATAACATTCATAATATTCATAAGAATCATCATCATTTCTATTTTTTCTTTCATGTAAACGTTATACTGCAGGTTACTTACTAAATATTGCAGACTTACCAAATAGTCGCAAGGTTGATAAATATACATTTTTTATTGATGAAGCAATAACACAAAACAAACACTAACCGCAGGCATACAATACACTTTAGACAAACAATATATAAGCAAAAAATAATTGATTTATGACCGAAAACTTAGCTCATCAAGATTCGAATTTCGAATCCTTAAAGTAGCAGCGATATCACGGCGACCGTGCCTGCGCATCCTTGCATATTGTAGTGTATAGTTTTTATTTCCATCTGTTCCATTTTAGCTTGCATCCTGCAATTTACCTCCGAGCTGGCACCACTAGCCCACCCAGGCGAGTAATGAGAACAAAGCGGGCCTCAAATTAGGAGCCACGATTTGTGCGTGCACGATGCACGACGCCATGCAACGATGGAACACGGACTGTATGAAGTTTAGCAAGGAATTCATTTAATTTTTTAACATAGTAAGTAAAGTATCAAATTAAAATCTTCAAGAAAAGATCTAAATGCAATTTAAAACACTTCGTACAGAAGCAATTATAGAAATCTATTAATTCTATCTAATCACTCTATACATTGATAAATCCAGTATCCCTGTTTCACACAATATGTACTATTCATTTTTGTTTTTCCGATCCGTTTATCGTTCCACAGGTCCAAGTTCCACACCCAGGTCTCTTCTTAAAAAGAAAGGGTTAAAGGATAGCCCGCCACTAGCCAACTGCGAGTTGGGAGATTTCACACACGTTAGAGTACAATTCCTTTTTATTTCTGAGTTGAGCAGCAGGATTCCTCTTGAAGTCTTCCTTTACATTTATAGCAAGTGATATTTAATACGTGTTTTATGAACAACATATTTTTTTCAACCGTTAAAATAAAGGCCTTGAATGATATAGCTTTTGAAAGCGGACTCAAACCATAGGGTAAACAAATTAATATTGCTCGGTTAAGTAATTACTAGTATGACTATATTTTCCTAATTGAAGGGCATAAAGCTTTTAAAAATAGATAAACCTCTATTTTATCCATACATAAAACTTTATGATGTATAGTCTGAGACCTAGTTGCCAAAATATAGCTACACATTAAATTTCCACATACATAATGCATTGATAATTTGTCGGATATTGCTTCGGGGGTGAGTGAACGTGAAGGGGTATTAAATGCATATAAATAAGCCCAACTCCCCCATCGTCATTAGGGGTCTCGGATACGCACTTTGAAAATTAACTGCCAAAGGAAGTTTTCTTTATCGATAATTTAGCATTAAATCATAAACCGGGTTTCGTTATTTTTGTTTTAAACCGGGTTTCATTTTATGTCGATTTTTTTCCACGCCAATAAGCATCTCGACCAAATTGGCCGAGTTCCGACTGATGGGGGAGTCTCACAAACCGACGTGCATGTAAGATGACAGGTATGAATGTGAAAGAATCACAGCAGGTCTGCAAGGATAGACATATTTGACACTCCGTGCTCTCTGCCTGCGCCATAAGGATCTTGACGTTTGTTTGTATGCTATACATATTCCACAGATATATAACAACTATTGCTTACTGGTTTGATATAAAGATTGTAAAGGAGAAATTTACCCCTAATACATATTTAAACTGCGTACCTACGAAAAGTAAGTAATCATATGGCCGCCATATACCGACGTAATCAACGCAGGGCGCAAGTCGCATTGTTCCTTTGCTGTCCTCGAAATTCTCGTTCCGTGGCAAGATGGCTTCCAAAGCCGTCATTATCGTTTAAGTGCGCGCATCCATGCCAGCCACCATCCCGCAGTCAGCGATTATTTTCGTCTGATGACATAACGAAACTTAGGGGTGGACTTTCGTCGAACAGATACCGATCGTGACTTTAATTGTACGTGGCGCTAACGCAACGTTTCATCTACAAGTGTTCTTAAGCTCGGCTTACATGGTGCCAAATCTACATATGTTTTTATATTAAACACATACATACATACATATGAGAATTAAAATGTAGCTCATCCGTAAAGTCATCAGTGCCTACGAATTAAGAGATGTCGTTTTAATCTATTTTAAATCATCTAACAGACCGATGAATAACAATTTTGTGCCACCAAAGTATGTACGAGCATCGTAATTCATAGAATTTGTAATCGACTATGCTTGTGGCAAATGATATCTATATAAATATATGCTCGACAGTTACACTTCGTCATTTTATATCTTAGCGACGGTATTTTGAATACATTTGAATATTGAATGAATTATTTTACCGTTGTCCAAAATTTTTATATTGCCATTGGACCAACATAATGTAAAAGTTGTATTTCAGTTTCAAACCATCTGAAAAGGAAGGCAGTAGGTATACGATATGTTTAAATTCTGCCTGCGCGGCGGTAGTTATCACCTCGTATGTGACAAACAACTTCGAACAAGATTTTACACACATTACTGTTAGTGTCATCTAGTACAATTATTAAAAAACAAAAGCAGCGACATATACGTTGTATAAATACGAATAATTGCGTTGAATACTTAACAAAACACGTAACCAACATTATCAAAGATATTAAGCCCTTCTAGCAATCCGTTTTGCTTCTCAAGGGCAAATCGTTTGTAGGTAACTGGAATAAAGTGAGTAGCAACAGTTAAACTGCCTGCGGACACGAATGATTTAACACAGGAAGCAATTGAAAAGGGCGCGTCTATTCTATCTTAACGCGTTTTCAATTGAAAAGAATGTCACAATTGGTCATTTGTATGTTCGTCATTGTTGACTGTAATATTTGTTTTGTTTCGTCGTGAGAATAATTTTACGATTTTTCAATTTAAATTAAATTCTATCGAATTTTGGATACCAAATTAAAACTTTTAATGAATTCCATTCTAACTAAGCTCTGAGTTTAGGATCGCTTTTTGACGTAACGTTCAGTCGGTTATTTTACAACATTTTTGTGCTTTTGAAATCGAAAGTAAGTTTTAACTTAACAATTACCGATTTTCCGGTACTTCCTATGTACGAAATGGCTCATCATGGCTCTATATCTTCTTTAATAAGGACAAAAGAAAAATCAGAAATTACATTTTTTTAATGTACGCATTAGATAAGAAAATGGTAATATAAACGGATTATAAATTATCTGTGGTTAATAATATTATTGTTTTATTACGCCTTTTCCCTTACTGGGTAGGCAGAAAGCACCATATATAAAATATCTTTATTATTACAAACCCTGCTTTTTCAACATTCATCACTATCTTAATAAATGCATGTCGGTTGCAAAAACGTCTAACTTTTATATACATAGGTATACGAATAATCAAAAAGTGCGTACCTATTGTATAAATTTACATGACGCCCGCATGTGAGCTCGCCGCCAACTCGCGTCTAATTTAGGCCAAGTTGATTTCGTCGTTTTCTCATTATACCGAATGCCGGGTGGCCCTCACTTGACAAGAGGAAATTGTCCTCAGGGATAAATAAAATTTGACTTGGTTGAAATTGTCCCGCATTAGTATAGTTTATGGCCGCTGTTTAAGGTTAGGCCATAGAAAGAACATCATTCTGAGAATTGCTCCGTGATTTAATTGCGATAAATATAGCATTCGCTCGTTCGCGCAATGCCGTTTCCAATTCGCTTTTTGTACATTCAAAACATTGCTCTTAGATACCGAGAGTTTATTTTCGCTTTTGTGTAAACTTAGTGACATGTAACATGTGAATGAACAGCTCTGAGCGCCGCGAACGAGTGAACGACTTTGAAACTTTCCTGTCAAATATGAAAATCGATGACTCACAAGTTGTGAGTAAATGAGGATCAATATAATGTATGTTAGTAATTCGTATATTCCAGAATATATTTTTAACTGTTATACCTTTACCTCTTACCTACGTTTTTTTTGTTTCAAACTATTATTTTTTTAATTACCTATAAGAATGTATATTTAATATGTAGATATATACTTTCAGTACATACAATAACGTCCTTCTTAAGAGTTTAATGTGTGTTCACTGCAATTTTTACTAAAATTTGCTCAGCCAGGCAGACATTTTCATTTAGTTACATTAATATACATCTAGGTTTTTTGACTCTCTACAATATGTATAACTATGAGATATGTAAAAAATGTGACATAACGAAAATGTAAACAGAACTTATTTCCTACCTACTATGTTTTATTAAATGTATACCTTCATATAAAACTCTCAATTTTTATCGTATTTCTTAGTGACATACATTAATTACTGTTTGTTTATTTTACTTTCGTAATAGTTTATAATTCTAAGAACCTCGCTTTAGAGGACTGTATAATTGAACACAGAAAATTATCATTTAATTTCAAAACATGAACTCCTATATATGTACACATTATTAAACTGGTATATTAAGGAACAAGCTACAAAACCAATATGTCGAGATCGGCAACAAGAAACCATGTTATCTCGTTATGTTTAATAAGATTCTGATCCCATAATAACGTCCCGGATTTGCCGCTTCGGTTGAAGCGTTTGTACTACGAGCCTTTTATGAGAAAACTTATCGGTAATTTTAAATTATTTTATTACTCCGAAATACCTACATTCCTTTGAACGCTTTGAGAAACGTAGGGAGTACTTAAAATTGTTCATCGAAAACACCAAAGTTAAGTATTGATGAAATATTCATAATTTATCTTATATATCTTTAATGTAAACCATCTCTTCTATCTTTCTTCGTGCTTCTATTCCGGAATTCTGATTATGGTGTAATCAAGGTGATTAATATTGAAATGGTGGATTCCATCCGCATACTAACCAGTATCACCCCTTTTGGTACAGAAATTGTATCTCGACCTGCAAGTTCATTAAAGACTTCAATTAACTTCCAACATCCTCTTATAAAATTTAATAGTAATTTGTTCGTAACCAGAAACCATTAGCTATAATTATACAATTTTTATATACGTTATTTAAAAACGAGAGCAGATGTCATTTTCAATGATAATAACTAAAATAGTTTGTTATCAATGGAATCCCGTAAGCGAAAACTCGTATAATAAACACCGTCGATCTGGCATCAATGGAAAAAGTGATTTTAAATTGTAACATTCTTCGCCTTTGTTCCCACACGTAATTTTTATAGCAATTTACTCAACGATTATGTTCACTCAATATCTAATTCACCGGGACAATAGTCGCTGCGATATCAAAGAAATATGTTAATTTGTCTTTGTGTAGATCCGTCAGAGCGGAAGATTATAATTATGAGCTAAAAAACCTTCCTTTGGAGCAGTTCAAACAATACGAGAATGCAGCGTGGGTGATAAATATCGTATAATTAAGTTAATTTTTTTTTACACGAAAAATTACCATTTTACATATAGTTTCTATTACATAATGTACCTATATTTGCACACCTCGCTTTTGTTTACAAGTCACGTACTTATTAACATAATAACATTTTTCTGTAAAGTTCCATTCCATTAATTCCTTAATTGTTGAAGTTCCCGTTTTTGTAACATATTTTATAATTATTCGTTTGTAATTATGTCACTAAACTAACATGATAGAGGGAAATGGTATGTTCGTTAGAAGGAAGTAACACGTGTGAGGACAGGTGGGATTGGACTACTGACATCAACGCCTAGCGACTGTCTCTCTAGAACTCCTATTATTTGTTCTATTTTACAAGCGGAAATGTAAATTACTTATGTAATTAAAGCTAACGTGTTGTGAAAAGAACAATTAAATCGAACGATAAAAATATCAGATGAGAATAGATTTGTTTTAATATACATAATACATGAAAGGAAACATACATTTATATATGTAAGTACATATATACATATACCATATGCTACCTCCGTCAATATTCCATATTTCTGGAATTATCTTTAAAGTGTAATGTGTTACATTTCCGTATCTGAAATCTTAAAGAAAACTGTATTAGTATTATTCGGTTACGGAAAGCCGGATACATTTCAGTCTAGTAGGTACAACAGAAACATACAAGATGTTACCTTACGTAAGTAGCTATACACAATGATTGGCGTATTTCAAATGCTGTTAGATTTTTATTTTAACTCTTAAAATGCGATCAGCTTTTTATTTATTTATTTTTTTGCTTTTATAAATTTACACATTATCTTTCCAGCACACAAGATACTAAATGGCCGTGTTAAATTTGAGAACGTACTTTTGACATGATATATCGTGTCAGGTCAGGTGCGAACAAACAGCTTTTAACATGAGCAGTTCGTAAAACAAGTTTTTAGTGACTCCCTTAAAAACCGTGTCAGTTTTTGTCTTGTAAAAATATGTTCTGCAAAGTTCAATTTAATACGATTAAGCGAATTAGTTTTCAGAAATTAGATGTTAAACATAATTCCGAGTTCAAGTAGACATTGTTTAATGAAAATCGATTATAAATCTTAAGTTAAATAACATTTTAATTAAAGTTTCAATCTTCTAGTTTGTTAAATGTAAGAAATCACGAGTCATTATGTGATGAATTGTAAATAAAAGTTATGATTCAATTAAAAATAATTTTCCAATCAGTTTTTTAAATGTATCTATCAAGGAATAGAAAGGCGAAGACGAAGAGGGGAAGCTTGTTTGATATGGTTTAAAACTTTTTTGTGTCCCAGACGAGTTGGCCTCTAATCAGTCTCTACAGCAGCCTATTCTGGAGCAGGGTGGGGTATATATTATATGGGATGCAGCGAAAAACTGTCACAAAAGACTCAGTAGGTATCTTTAAAGCTTCTTATCTCTTGCTGCCACGTCTTCGCTCGTTATTCAATAAAGCGACGCTGCGAGGGCGCGCCCTTATATCTGAGTATTTAATGTCAACTTCATATACAATATCATGGAACTATGTACATATATTAGAAATTGTTAGGTGGATAATTGTTTGGAAATAATGCCTACATACATATGTAATTATACATATATAATAAATGAATATTAACTAATTGTGCTTTTAGTACTAAACAAAGATTTTATTCATTTATCTTTGAAATTATTCATTCAACTTTGAAAGTATCCGTTTTATAACAACATATCAAGATATTGTTTTACCAGTTAATATATACTGCTTGCGGACATCTGATTAGCACTGTAATAACATTTAAATAAAGCGTTTATTCTCGTATAAATCTTATCATTTGTTTTATAAAACCAATCGGTGGTCAACAATCTTGGAAGATATAAATACACGGAATAAGTATATAGAATGCCCATAAATAGCAATCGTGGGACGTTCGTATATTTCTTTAGTTGCAGATAAAGTGATTGCGATAAACAGAAACGTAAGTTTTCAATGTTTACTCGAAGCTTTTGAGGATACATTGGATTAGCGCATAATATATTCTCTGTTCGCAATCAGAAAATGGAACATAAAGTATTCAATCGACAATACGAAAGACAATTCGAGCTCGTTTCGTCTTTAGTGATCGTTACATTAAGATCTCTTAATTTATTCCTTCCTTGTTGCCTTTGATCATGAAGAAATAAAAGGATTTACTTTAAGGGAACGTGGGAGTGACCCGGGCTTAGAATATTTAGAACTGGAAATGCCTTACGGTACATTTATGTACGAATTATTTAGAACTAGACAATTTTATTTGTTTCTAATCCTAACTTGGTTAAGTTGTTATTGCACTGAGCTTAAACAAGGATATCTAATGTTCTAATGTACCTGAACCTCTAACAATATACAATGTACTAACACCAAATTCGTAAAACTTTTTCATGTAGGTACCTGCGAGTAAAATGTTATAAAATAATACGCTTAAAAAAATTAATTAAAATTTTCCCAGCGTTTCTTTTGCCAGCTAGTGACGGTTGTTTTTGTACATGAATGTTAAAATTGCGAAATAATAATGATATTTCTGTACGAGTTACGAATGTTTTTAATATATTTATACATTGAAAATATTTGTAGGTTTATTTCTGCGCTTTAAGCTTAACGTCCTGCTACTTGAAGAATTGTTTGGGAGTTTCCTCAAAATATAGTGTATAGCAGCATAAAACTTTTGAGTCTCATGAGAATATAATAGGAGGAAAATATGGCATCTCCAGATGTAACTGCTCCAAGAATCTGAGCAATATCTAATGATGAGACATAAGCCTCCCTCGATCGCCGCTTCGCTTATTGAGTTGGAATTTTCGATTAGTCTGTGATTGATTGGAGCGACTTGTCTACAGAGCGACGTGCATTTTATGATCCGTTCTACTTCTTCAGTCGGAATCTTTTGCGAGGTAAACGCTGAAACTGCAGATCATTTAAACATATATGTTACCATTAAAATGTTTTCTGCTTGGCTTTTAATAAGTTTTCTAAAATATATAATTTGAATTATCAATTAATTTATTGCTGTTAATTGATAAAACTAGTTCAAAAGCAAAATAAATCTATTCCTATTTAGCCACTGTTAATCGAAAGGTACTAGGTTTGATTCCCGGGTCGGGTGCTAGTGGAAATTTCTAGTAGTAGCTGCTCCTAGTTTGGATATATGTATGTCCGGTATATGGCAATAGGCTGTTTCGCTATTCCATGACAGAATGTAACCTCTGCCTACCCCTTCGGGGAGTACCTACCTACTAGCATGATGACTTAACGACTTCTTTAGTTTAATTAAAAAGTTACACTCTATTAAATATTTCCTAACAAAAACGCCATACATAAGTTCAACAAGAAAGAAACTGAAAAAAAATGTTCAGTTAAGATATTTATACTTACACATATTTTTGGAAAACCCTTTTATCTAATTAAATACTCCCTCCTACATTCACACACAAATCAAAGCAACTCAGCGTTGTATTTATGAGCAGTAAACCTTTGAAGCCCCCAAAATCAGATACTCTTCCTGTGACTCGCTGGTTATTTATTTTTCAGATAACATGAAGCTGATGAATGCGTGATGAGCCGTCGGCGAATGTTATTTTTCTTGGCAAAGAAAGTTACTGTATCTGCGCAATTCGGTAAAGGTATTATTTTATCAGAACAAGCCGTAATATTTTCTTTATTCATATATCTCGTTGCCAGATTTGTCTGGCTGTATTTTTTCTCTTGTTATTGTCTACATCAAATTTTCTCTGTACAAATATTCTTATATCAAAACACTATAATTAGGTCAATAAGTTCGACAAATAGTGCACGTTGTAGGTCTCTGGAGGTTGGTGCTTTTTATTTTTTTTATTTATTTATTTATTGATAACTGTGTACACTACAGCTTGTGAGCTTATGTAATAGTATACTTATTTAACTTGGACTATCTAGTTGTTCGAGAGGTCCTCGGTTCGTTTCCGGGGTTGGGTGTATTTTCGGCTAAATTTTCAGTAGGTGCTTGGAGTCATGATCTGTGACTGGTATACGTCAATATGTCACATTCTATTCCATGGGAGGCCGTAAAAGTATCTGGTGAATCTCCGCTACCTTCCTCTTTGGGGATTATGTGCATGATGTTATGTCGGATTAATTAACACATATGTAAAAGACGGCTCTAATATTCTAAACTTACATTGAAATATTTTTCCGTATCGTTGTTACCTGATAGCATGTTTAATACGTTTTTATTAGGATGTTTTATCTGATATTTCCGTATACTATATGATATCTACACGCACTTTAATGCAATTTACGGTAATGTAGCGGGCGAAGGATGCGAGCCCGCGAGTCCGACTGCTCTCTACATGTAGGGCACACTTTGGTTAACTGATGCAGCTTCACGTATTAGCTTAATTGACTTTAAAAGCCTTTTTTGCCTGACAAATTAATAATTATAATTATAATATTCAATTAAATTATCTACAACATTTTTTGTCTATATACCCTGAAGTCATATTTACCGTAATTTGTAATGACCATAAAATTACTACACAAAATTCAGTTTAAATTATAAAACTTTAGAAAGGTTAAAGAGAGGTTTTTATATTTAATAATGCCATGTTATTTTTAACAAACGATGTTAACGTTATTTTTATCTCACATGGTACAATAAGACCTAATCTTACTTCAATATTTTCAGCCTAATTTGAACATGAGAAAATGTAGCAATCGAAGTAACCGTTATCAGTTACAAATTTATTTTTTAAATCACATTACTGCTCTTAAATTACTACGTATCGTATTAGCGGTATGCGATGTAAAAAATTCAGAAGCCACTATTTTCATTTCGATTTAAGATTGGACACCCACGTGAAGCTGCTGTAACTCTCAATAACATTATATTTTTATTACTTTTGCTACCGACGACTGATTCACATTTATAAAATTACATTCGTGCGAATGAGAAGAAAATGTTATCAGCTAACTTGTATCTCGTTTGATATCGCCGATATAATGAAAACCATGATTAGATTTTAAATCTGCATTCGTTTAAAATGTATATTATAAAAAATTTAAATTATGAATTCATTCATCCACTGTTGGAATATGGGTCTCCTCTCATATTGAGAGGGTTAAGGCCATAGTCTACCATACTGGCCAAATGCAGGTTGGCAGACTTCATACACCTTAGATTTTTTAAAAATTAATATTAAGGTGTGCAGGTTTCCTCACGATGTGTTCCTTCACCGTAGATATTAATTTTAAGTTACTGCTGTTTTAATTTTAATTGAATGTAGGTATATTAATGGATGCAAATACTGCATGGGACATTGAATAATTAAATTTTCTTATTTAGGTATTTAATAAATTTGAACAGAATACAATTATAATAAATTACGCAAAAAGTTCCAGAAGCAATTATTATTTTAAATCTAAAATGTCATTTGGAAACCGGTATTTTTGTTTTCCAATATCGATTAAACCCCAAATGTTTTAAATTTGTGCAAATCAAAAAAAGTTATCATCTTACGAATCTGTTATATGTATTTATTACAACTTACATTTCCTAATTTTATTCAAAACACGATATTTAATGAAGAAAAGAGATTTATAGAGTTCATAGCGGGCAAGTTTCCTCAAAGCGTTCATATCATGTATCAGTCCGGTGTGGATCGAGCCAACGCAAACAGGTTACGAAACATGGAACGTTAATATAATTAGTGACTATTAATTATTCAGTGAACTAAGTACAAATACCGGTCGGCCATTTCACTTTGATTCGGTGTCGTCCAGACTTTATTTATGTGGAGGGCATTTTTCCACAAAAGCACGCGAGGTCAGCTTAAGAGGGAGGAAACGGCTTTGGCCTAATCCGCTGACTTTTATTTATTCAGTGAATTAATCTCAGCGTCCGAGGGTGGGGACTGGCCCTTATTTCCTGTCGCTGCGCCGCGATTGTTCTACTACGAAAGAGCAAACGTCATAATGAAAATTAATATTCTGATATTTGTATACGTGCTGTCAGTACGACGCCAATCCTTCAAATGGAATGTATCGTAGATAAGTACCTAATATGACAAAAAAACGTAACATCACGCCTAGAATCCCCGTAGGCAGAGGTGTGAATAACAGTATTGGAAATAGTTTTGTATGTACTCAATTATTAATATATGTATGTACGTGATTGAAATGTTCAGCATTATACATACTATGTTAAACTTGAATGGAGTAAGGCATAAAATTTATATCATTGTAATTACGTGTAAATTACTTTTCCAATTAGAATGTTAAATGAGTTAGTAAAATAGTTAAAATAATGTTAAATCAATATAAATATGTTACTTTAAGTATTACTAACTCATACATGTCTCTCTAATTGGCATTTCGATAGTACTGTATCATAGTTCCATCGCACCTTATCATTGACATTCAAAGCGATGGTCGCCTTGAAACTTTATGGTTTAATTAACGTATTCTCACTTAGTTCGCTTGAATCTTTGAAAATAAGTCACATACCTAACGCCGATATCAACGTTTCTCGACTGGACACGGTGATAAAAGTCGAGCTTTCTTGACAAGTCGGAATTTATAGTCGTCGCACCTCTATTTAACTAGGATGGCGACAAACTTTATTGCAACGTGTTATTCTGTACAGCGGATAAGTCAATCGTGGGCTAAAACTAAAATTTTACGATTTTCTTTTCAGCTCTTGATCCCGGAAGACTTTTCGTGCAAAATCTCTGCTGTTATCCTTAACTGGTATTATTTTGTTGTGTTACTTTTACCTTCGAATAAAAAAGAATAGTCGTTGGAAATTGCTATGTTCCAAAAGGTAATATAAATATTAGATATATAAAAGACAAATAATGAATAAGTAAAAAGTTAATTAACAAGGAAGAAGAATTGTTTAATAAATAATAACCTTTAATTTCACTTCTTAATACGTATGTAAGACTTACTTATACGTATTATTTTGACTGACGATAATAATGATGATGACATCGCAGTATTTGGAAGTGACACAATATTTTTTTTTGTCTAATAAATAAGTTATACCTATGTAATTATATGGTCGGGTATCGAGAACGTATAAATCTTATAACTAAATTATACGGCATTTTCACAGATATCCGCAAGCTCTACATAAATGCAAACAAGTAGAAAACAGCAGAACAGCCATTCAGTCATTTTGATACTAAAATGATAACCTATAATAAAATTATCTCCGCCTAATGTGAAACAAGCAAAATATATCGAATCAAATATATAAACGTTAAAGCACGAAACCAGAATGATATAGGTCAACTGCTTAATAAAACATCCACGAAATAGATTGTAAACCGAATGAATTGTTAACCGCTGATACATTTATTATCACAGCGTTCAAAAACAGGAATCGAACCGAGCTATTCCTGAAAACGTAACTTTTATAGATGCTCATATATCCACGTCTCCCTTTGATCGTGTGTGGCCCTGTTTATACGGATTCTGAAGAAGTTAACAACCTATGTAATTCTATTGACCTGCATGCTCGAAGATAGAAGATGCTCGTACAAATCACATCACGGCTAATATAGTCAGTAAATTATTTATAATTAATTGGCAATAACATTTCGTGCACGGTTCGGTTTGCGCGCGCGTTTGTGTCGCAGACGAGCAAAACGTGGAATGAACTTCTTTTACTTAGGGTTCTTAAAGAAAGGCGTGAAAAAAGCTTTCCTTCGAAGACGGTAAGCATTGGCAACTCCTCTGGTTTTGCATGTGTCCGTAGGCGGCGGCGAAGTCTCACCATCAGATGGCCTGTCCTCCAATTTGCTTGGACTCAATTTATAAATGACCATGCCTTGAGCTAGTTGATGCCTAATGTCTTCGATGTAACGAAACAATTATTTTTTTACGAGAATCGGTTACACCATGAAAAATAACTCAGAATGGAGTTATTTATGTACAGTAATGTAATATGATAAATACACAACCTGATATTAACACGTACTTTATCTCATAGTCATCCTTATCTGATCATAGATCTGAAATACTATCCGAGATTACTTTAGGGTCTATATTTCAACGTTATATGTCTTAGAATGTCTGATTACGCTTCAGCCTGCCGGAACACAATATTGTTTAGTTTTGAAATTAAAATAAAACAGGTCCAATTCTGATGCTTGTGATACACAACACCAAAGGAGTAGGCAGAGAAGTGCAGTGTTTTACCAGTCATGTTTATTTTTCACCATGGAATAATTAATGACGCCACTAGCATACATTGGGCATATATCCAGACTCCGAGTCACTACTAAGAATTTTTCCTGAAGAATCTAGGTTGGAGAAACCCAATAGTACCTGATCCGGGAATCGAATCCAGAATCTCTCTATGTGCAGTCGCGTTAGCAACCACTCGACTAAAGAGGCAATCAGAATAACAGAACAGTATACACCTACGTACTCCCCATTAACCCACCTGTATATCCTATCCACCTTGACAAATTTCGGAGATATTCCAGCAGTGCTTATGTTATCGTAACAGTTTGAACAGATATGTTAGTATAATCAAATGTAACCAGTGAATCAAACGCCGGTCAGACATCCTCTAGACCCAATTAGTCAGTATAACAGTATCTCTCAGAGACCTAGACCCGGTGAAGCGCAAGTGCATCTTGATTAAATAATATTGTTACACATTACGTCTAGATTGATTTGAATAATTTTTACACTCCACAGAGCTAATTGCACAAATATCTTCTAAGGTCTGGTAATATCTAGTTCCTAGGTGAAGATTTGACTTGTAGTTTAGCTGAGGCGTCGCTTTAACTCTTAAATGCAAGATTATCTCGCCTTTCGTGTGTGTGTGGATCGCGATATTAAATGATTATCATAATAAACTTGGTTTAATTACTTTATAATTTTTGGCGGGATGAATATATATATCTACTTTTTTATATATTTTTTTATAAATATATTTTTTTTATACATGGAATACTAATTAAGTCTGCAAAAAGAATCACGGATTGTTCATAAGAAGAACTGAATATACCTTATCTTTATTTCAAAAATAATCTTAAAAATGAGATCAAGGAAGCAACGTCTCCTTTTACAACTAATAACATGATGCTTAACCAATAAATGTATAAAGGCAGTCTACCACATCCTAATAAAACTTACACCGCGATGTGCACAAATTGTGGACATATTAAAAGAACAGCCACTGGCATTCAATAATCAGAACGCTAAGGTGACCGCATTGTCAAAGATTATTTATTTATGATGTCAGCGTTCAAGTGCTTTGACTTTACAAACAATAAGAAATATACGAACGGCACACGCCTATACGTTTCTTCATAAATAAAACACTATTTAAACAATTTAACATAATATAATAATATGTAAGTTAAGTTAATTTATTTAAGTTAATTTATCAAAACTTGCTAATTGTAGGTTTTTAAATGTATTATGTTTTGATAAATAAAACTTTAAAAGTGATACGTTGTGATAGCGCAAATCGAACTTTTTGCTCCTATTTTTTATTACATAATATATTACATATTACATAATTACATAATAAAAGAGCATTCTGTATGATCATCCAAAAAGATTACATGAAGGTTACAAAAGCGGCAAAAAGCCTTTTGCCAGACCAGAAA